>JBAKBP010037225.1:0-17545 GCA_037953745.1 Lithodes maja | reverse complement strand
CCAATTCCAGTTTTAGTTGGTTTAGCAATTCTGGGTCATTGGGTGACTAGGCTAGGTACGTTCAACATGAGTAGGCCTATTTGTAAGTACAAATAATTTTATTGAGTATTTGTAAGTATGTGTATTGATTAGTTATAGTCATTGGGTGACTATATACTGGTATTGGGTCGTGTTTCGACACAAACATTTATTTTTCCTCTACCAAATCCTCTTGCTTGTGGCTGAATAGGCCTTCAATTTCGAAGCTCGGGCGCGAAAATGCGAGTTTTTACCGCCAAACTCAAATCGGCGGGATATTTAGACACTGCCGCGAAAGTGCGATCCGCGAATCGAGATGTAGCGAAAGTTGGTGCACCACTGTAGTATATATATAATTATTATTTAATTTATATGTACCGGTATGTATTTATTTATATATTTATATTTTTTAGACAATGAAGAAAGAAAGGAAAAACAAAATAGAAAAGGTCTATGTGCTTAAAGGCATCCTTCATTCATAAAATGTGTGTGGCAACTGGATTAAAACTGTTGTAGATTGTAAATTTGTGGAAAACAACTCCAAGGAAGTGAATACCAGAGAGTATTAGTTCAGGGGATAAATGAATTTTGATAAGTAGAAGTTCTCTATTGTGGAGGAGAGAGTGTAAATTCATGGACGTTTTCAGCTACTCTAGTACTGTGGGGAAATACGTGGAACGGTGGTATAATTGAAGCAAGTTCCTCGGAACATCTGGTGTGAAAATATCTATAGAATAGTGAAAGGGATGTAACACCTCTTCGAATGAATATTGGAGGAAGGTCCTGCACGATTGCAGGGTTACCAGTCTTGATTAATCTAAACGCTCTTTAATTTTTGTCCTACTGTCTTAAAGCAACCACTCCACATCCATTCCAAAGAGGTGAACAGTATTCTATCTGAGACCACACATGACTTTTATATGCTATGGCTAGCTGCTCGTCACTAAAGAATTCTTGAACTCAGTACAGGAGTCCCAGTTTTTTAGAGGCATTGTTAGCAATGGATATAGCATAAGGTGTCCAGCTTAGGTTAGCATTAAATGTTACATCGAGGATGTCCGTACGAGAGGAAGTAGGAATAAGTGCATCAGTAAAATTATGAGGGAGTCGAAAAGATTCTGTGTGTAAAAAGTTGAATGTACAGTCCTTTCTCTCAATACGCGAAAATATGGGCGGCACACAACCTTGCGGATTGAGAATTAGTAATAGAGAAAATTACGTATGGTGGATACCTATATTTATTAGTGGCCCCTCCATCATTGACGATTATAGGTTTGAGTCCCGGAGGGAAGAATGAAAACCTAATATTTAGTAGTGGCCCTGAAATCATTGATGATATGCCTATTAGTATGATAGTCCCCTTTCAAGCACCCGCGGTCCGCGTGTTTGAAACGCCCGCCGCAGGGGAAAGAGTCCTAACATCATAAGTGTAACGCTAATTCTCTTATGGAATCGTCTTTATGATTGGGTACTCACTCCGAAAAAACTTTGTAAACAATAAAAATTAACTTAAAATTTGTTATATTAACCCATCAGACCCGGAAGGGCTCTTAGCCTGTAAGCTTGGTGTGCGAGGCGTACGTCCGACGCATGTAAACAACAGCCGGCTGGACCGACGCCCCCGCATCTCCGGCCACAAGAAGGAGAGCGTCGCTTGTTCGTGTGTGCCTGTATGTTATTGTTAAGTATCGAAAAGTAGTGTAAAGTGGCTGTTTTTGCCATAAAGTAATCTCCAATGAAATCATCATCACAACTGAACCAGTTGACTTAGAGAGCTCTACTTAACGCCATTCTACAGGTACGAAACACATCTACGCTTGGGGATGCGCGGGAATGCGGAAGCAATCAGAATAACAAAGATACGGTAGCCTAGGCGTAGACGTTTTTCGGCCAAAACCCCCGGATTTCGGGGAATATTTATGTAATGCGTAGCCGGGGCTGGAGGGTTAAGGCTTTCCAACTCGTGGATGTCTTTTGTGGATTCTACCCGAGACGCTAAACTAAGTGTCGCCATTCTCCCTTCAATGATATATCAAGATTAAACTCAAGACATCAAACGGATTGGGAAGGGGATGGAAGGGAGGGCCCTACATCGTCAATGAATTCGGGGCCACTACTAAATATTAGGTTTTCATTCTTCCCTCCGGGACTCAAACCTATAATTTATTAGTGGCCCCTGCATCATTGATGATATGCCTGATATCTCAAGAATGGAGGGGGACATTCGTGACAATATCAAAACCACTAACAAAATACCATAGGTAGAAAAAAAGAACCATATAACAAACTTAAGTCTTTATTGCTTACATACAATACAATAGAAAAATGGAAAGAAAGCAGTGCGTTACTTCGAAGAAGATCTGCTAAAGAATATCACATTGAGATTCAATAAAATTGTTTTCCAAGAACATTCTTTTATTCCTGTCCAACATTGTAAAGGCACAAATAAATAATTTGTACATACCATAATATATTTTGTACACTTTATACTTAATATCCTATAGTTGCAACTATGATAGATATCTTATAAAAATATATATATATATATATATTTTTTTTTAGCTGTATAACAAGCTCGACTTATCAAGTATCACAGCTCGTGACCTTATCACATAGTCCGGCGGAGGGTCTAGGGGTCTTGAGCTCACCAGCAAACCCCCCCCTCCTTTTTCACCATTAAGATTAAACTTAACTTTAGTAGCACATAGACCAACTAGACCCACTGACGTAAGGCCACACAGGTAAGTTTTGGTTTATCCAAAGCCATAGACACGTACCGCGTCATGAAAGTATGATTGGAAGCCCACAGTTTAGTGTTAGCTATGTCATCAATTGAATAATTTTGCAAAAATCTTAACGAGACAGCCCATTTTCTGACGTCGTGGGCTCTGCCCACTACACCAGGATTACTTTCACGAATTACGTCTATGAGCAAAGAAGCCAATTTTCTTCTTGTGATGCGAGTACCTATACTATTGACCCATAAGGCTCCCTGTTGTTGGGGCTGCGAAACCCTCATAAACTTGATTAAAGCCTGCACAGGGCATAAGACATGATGTGTATGCCCGCGTTTAAGCGCCGGGATCGTTAACTCAGAAAAAACATTATCACTATGTTCGTTCTTTGCAACGAACATGGGAGACGGAGCAATTTGAAAATTTTCATTAAGTCTCCCAAACCTGAGGCAATTAGGTTCGTTGCTCATCGCCGGCAGCTCAGACACCCTGTTACCTGTAGCCAAAGCCATAAGGAACACAGCCTTCTTTAATAATGAGTCAAAATCCGGAGCGAGATTATACTAGCGCGAATGAAGCAAAGACAAAGCTTTGTCCAGTGACCAGGTAGACATGAGCTGACGAGGTGGTGGGCGAAACTTGAAACATGCCCTCATGAACCCCTTCTCCTCCTCCTGCGGTATGGATAGACCTGTGAGGTCGTAAAAGGGGGTTCTACTAGCAGACAGATGATTCTTCAGCGTAACTACAGAAAGGCGTTTTTGTTCAAACAAATAGTCCAAGTACATAAAAACCAAAGATACTGATGCGTCAGTTTGCACCGTTTCTACTATCCAGATTGTGAACGTTTTCCAATGCGATTGATATTGTCTCCTGGTGGACATAGTATACTGATTAAGAAATTTATTAGTAACACTCTCTCCATACGGAGTTAACCATTTGGCATTTTGAATGTCCAAAAGGCAAAAGTCAGCGAGGTCTCTAGGTTGTCAATTGTCTCCCAAGTGGAAGCACGAGACCGGGAGCGACAGCAGGTTCTCGCACCACATTTTCAACTGGTGGTACTTACAGTTTCTTACAGTAGATCCTCTGGAAAAAGGCAAACTATGCCTGTGAATCCAGCTCAGTACCAGTACTTGCACTGCTACGGTGTTGGCGGCGGCGGTAGCAGACGCAACATTTTTACTATTCTGTATTTTTTTTTATAATCAAACTTCAAATCTTGTCTTCCCCATGCTTTATCAAGATTACTTTCAAACTCCCTTATTGATTCGGAATCGACTACATACTGGGGCAGTGCTTTCCACTCATTTACCACTCTATCACAAAATGAGTTCTTTGCCTTCTCAAGCCTATTTCTTTCTTTGTAAATTTTCTTAGAGTGTCCTCTCGTTCTTGTTCCCTCCCGCATCAAGAAGATACCTTCACACACATCCTCATTGTACTTTCCTGACACTATCTTAAAAGTCTCTATCATATCCCCTCTCTTTCTGCTATATGCCAGTGTCGGAAGCCCCAGTGTCCTCAACCTCTGCTCATAGCCCGCGTTCTTCAACGTTGGTACCAGCTTGCTAGCTCTCCTCTGCACTTTCTCCACTGCTTCTATATCCTTTACCATATATGGAGCCCACACCTGGTTCGCATATTCCAGGTGCGGCCTAACCAGCGCTGTATAGAGATTCCTGAAGATTTCTTCGTCAAGTGACACAAATGTCCTCCTTATCAGCCCTACAATTCTATTGGCTTTGTTTATCTTTTCCGCTAAATGTTCTGAGAAATTTAACTTATTGTCTATCACTACTCCTATATCCTTTTGTGCATTCGCTTCCTCCATCGCTTCATACATACTGTATCCTACCTTGTCTATCTTGCTGGTCCCAATCCGCATGTACTTGCATTTTTTTGGATGGAAAGGCATTAACCAATGCTCAGACCATCCCTTCATGCCCTCCACATCTCCTTGAAGCAAACCCATATCTTCCTTACTCCTCACTCTTCTATACAGCTTAGTGTCATCCGCATACAGGTATACCTTACTTCCATTAGTTATAACTTCAGGCAAGTCGTTGATAAATATAACGAACAGCAGTGGTCCCAACACAGATCCCTGAGGTACCCCACTTGTAATTTCCCTCCACCCCGAGCCTATTCCATTCACCAGTACCCTCTGTCTCCGATCTTTCAGGAAGGCTTCTATCCATTTCACACATTTCTCCCCTATATTATAGCTTCTAACTTTCTCTATTAACCTTTTATGTGGGACCTTATCGAAGGCCTTCATAAAATCGCAATATACCACGTCTATTACATCACCATCTTCTAGAATTTGCATCCAATCATCTACCACCTTAATTAGCTGTAGTACCGTCGACCTCCCCGGCAAGAATCCGAACTGTCTCCCACTGAAAAGTTGGTTTTACTTCATATGATCCATTATTCCTTCTCTAATTACCGTTTCCATTAGTTTACACACAACACTTGTCAAACTGACTGGTCTATAATTCCCTGGGTCATTTCTCTTACCCTTCTTAAATATAGCTGTTATGTTCGCCTCTCTCCAGTCCATCGGGATTTGTCCTGTATTAAACGATACCTCAAATAACATTTTCAATGGCTCTACTAACATCTCCCCTCCTTCCTTTATGATTCTTGGGTGTATCCCATCCGGTCCCGGTGACTTACTTCTGTTCATTTTTTCTATAGCCCTTCTTATTCTAGCATGGGAAAACTCTATTAGTTCTAGTGCCGGTGCCTGTTTGACGGGAATAGTAGGCACTGCATCCTCCGACTCCACTGTTAGTACCCCCCCAAAGTATTTCCCCAGCACCTCTGCTTTCTCCTTATCAGTCTCCACTCTACTCCCATCATTCAACCCCCCTACCAGCTCTGGGATCCCTACTCTTCTTGTTAACTTTTCCTGAATGTACTTCCAGAATATTTTTGGATTATCCTTCACATTTCTAGCTATCTCTCTCTCCCTCTCCTTCACCCCCCTCCTTGTTTCCCACCTTATTTTATTGTTTATTTGTCTGCGTTCCAGATCCACTTCCTTAGCCTCTATACTAGACCCCCTGTTCTTTTTTAACAATTTTAATCGTTCCCACAATCGTTTCTTTCTTCTAATCAATATCCAAAGCTTTCTTTTCATTGGCAATTCTGGGTTAGTTCTTTTCCTCAATTTTGTTTTATCCTTATATTCCCTTACTGGTACACTTTTGGATACAGCATTCTCCAGTTTGACTCTAATTTTCCTCCACATTCCTTCAGCGTCTTCACTGCTCAAGTATTCCCCCAGTCAATGTCCAAACACCATCTCAGCAGCTCATAATCTGCTCTATCATACATGTATATTTTTCTATTGCTTCTATTATCCCTCTCTGATTTAATGTTACAACTAAAGCTTATACAGGCATGGTCACTACGACCTATAGGGCTATCCACATTAACATGTTCCACTATATCCTCTTCATTGCTAAAAATCAAATCAAGTACACTCCCCTGCGTCCCATCTCTATATCTTGTCATCTCTACAATATGTTGCGTTAAAAAACAATCTCTCACTTTCTCTATAAACTTATTTTCCAGGCTACCCTGTCCCGCTGGAGTAGTACAATTTGCCCAGTTGATCCCTGGCAAATTGAAATCTCCAATCAAAATTTTATATTTGTTCTCTCTATTATCTATCTCCTCCATTGCTTTCAGTAGGTTATCATCCTCTCCCCTGCTATTATTTGGGCTTCTATATATAGAGGCAATTAGAATTGATCCTCTTACACATTTTAATTCAATACACAAATACTCACAATACTGCTGTCTCATATCCACCTCATTAACCTTGAGCTCTTTTCTTACATAAATAAACAGTTCTCTTCCAACCTCTGCTCTAATAGCATTTCTCTCATATAACTCAAAACCCTCCAAACTATATTCCACCAGTTCCCTTTCAATTCTAGCATTTTTTGGTCTTACTTCCTGTAGGGCTATGACATCAGGTTTTTCCTCTTCATCCTGCAACCTACATATCAGTTCTCTTTTCTTGTCCTGGGTAAACACATCCACATTACTAAACATAATCCTTAATCCATCTACCATTCCTTCAGCAATTACACCATCCCGCTCCTCCAGTCCGTACCCTACTCCCCCGTTAGCACTACTGGGTCTGCCTTTTTGTCTCCTGTCTCTCCCTGTATTTACCTATTTACCTATTTACCTATTTGTAGTTTACAGGAATTGAGCAGCGCTCGTGTTGTCCTGTCTTAGTTACTTTATAATCAATCCATTTTACTTAGACAAGTATCGTAATGGATATTCCCAGTTCCCAGTATTTTGGACTAACATATCATAACTTATGTTGCCCTATTTCCATATTTACTTTTATCCAACCTAGATTTGAACATGTTAATGTTCCTCGCTCTCACCACCTCCTCCTCCAAGTTGTTCCAAGTCTCTATACTCCTATATGGGAAGCTGAATTTCTTTGTGTCCTTACGACATCTGCCCTTCCTCAGCTTAAACTCGTGCCCTCTTGTCCTTCCATTATCCCTCACGAATAGATCTTCCCTATCTACTCGTTCCAAACTTTTTACTCCCTTGAACATCGTTATTAAGTCGCCTCGTTCCCTTCTCTCTTTCAAGGTAGGCAGTTGTAGTGTCTTAAGTCTTTCCTCATATGTCAACTCCTTCAATCTTGGGATCATCTTCGTTGCTATCCTTTGGACTTTCTCTAATTTGTTTATATGTTTTTTCAAATGTGGTGACCATATCACTGCTGCATATTCTAATCTTGGTCTTATCATAGTCATTATCAATTTTCTTAACATTTCTTCATCCAAATAGTTAAATGCCACTCTCATATTGGTTATTATTCCATATGCTCCTCCAATGATCATGTTAATATGCTTCTCCGGGGATAGATCATCTTGTATTATCACTCCAAGGTCCTTCTCATGCCGTGTTTTGCCGATTATTTCAGTTCCTAATTTGTACACCCAGCTTGGCCTTATCTCACTTGTTCCCACTTCCAAAACATGACACTTTTCTGCATTGAAACTCATTTTCCAGGTTTGGCTCCATCTGTGCAACTCATCTAGGTCCTTTTGAAGATCCTGACAACTCTCTATACAGGTGACATTCTTCATGATCTTAGCGTCATCCGCAAATATATTCATATGACTATTCAAGTTTTCTGGCATGTCGTTTACATAAAGTAGGAACATTATCGGACCCAACACTGATCCCTGTGGTACTCCGCTCGTCACACTCCTCCACTGTGAATATTCGTCTCGTATCGTGGTCCTCATTTCTCTTCCTATTAAAAAGTTTTCCATCCATTTTAACATCCTACCATGTACACCTCCAACAACCTGCAATTTCCACAATAACCTTTTGTGAGGCACCCTGTCAAAGGCCTTTTTCAGGTCCAGGTAAACACAGTCAACCCATCCCTCTCTCTCCTGTGTAACATCTACAACTCTGCTATAAAAGCTTAATAAATTAGATACACAAGATCTCCCTTCCCTGAATCCAAATTGTTTCTCGCTAAGCACCCCCTGTCCCTCAATGAAGTGTGTCCACTTTTTCCTTATAATTTTCTCACAAATTTTACAAACAATGCTGGTGAGGGACACCGGTCTGTAGTTAAGCGGATTTTCTCTGTCTCCTCCTTTGTAAATTGGTACTATGTTAGCTCTCTTCCATTCCACTGGCAGGTCTCCCTCATTCAGTGAAGATTTGATGATTTCATAGATTGGTTCCACTAACTCTTCCGCACATTCTTTGAGGATCCATCCAGCCACTCCATCTGGTCCCATTGATTTCCTCACGTCCAAATCCTGCATCAATTTCAGCACTTCACTTTTTGTCACTTTCATTTCAGGCATCTGTGGTGTTCTCATTTCTCTATTAGGTTCTATAAACTCCTCCTCTTTTACAAACACTGACTGAAGCTTTTCATTCATAACTTCACACAATTCTTTATCTTTCTCATAGCTGTTTGTTCCAACTCTTAGTCTGACAATACCTTCTTTTGTTTTTATTTTTCCATTTACAAATCTATAAAATAGTTTTGGCTCATTTTTGCACTTCTCTACAATATTCCTTTCATATTTATATTGTTCCTCGCGTCGTATCTTTACGTATTCATTTCTTTTCTCCTTGTACTTATGTGACACCTCCACCCCGTTCTCCTACTCCGTCACAACTCCCATCACATTCTCTCCCCTCCCTGATCTCCCCCTCCCTTCTACTCTTATAAACCACTTCCTCACTTTTCCGTCCCTCACTCTCCAGTAAAAATTTCTCTTATCCTCCTCATCCAACTTTCCATTATTTTCATCAGCCTTTTCTTGTAATTCCTTAATTTTTTTCCTTTGTTCTATACTCAAATCCTTCTTTAGTCTTATGTGTTTCAGTTTATCATTTGTATTTAGCCTCCAACTAAAATTTGTCACAGTCTCTGCCACTACCCTAGTTTTAAACTGTACCCTTATAGGTCTCATCTCCCATTTTATATCTACCTATCCTACTGACCTCCTCCACCTGCCCTTCCCATCCATATTCGTCCTCATCCACACCTTTCAAGACCTCCTTCACTGTCTCCATATCCCTCACTTTTCTCACTCCATTATCATTCATATGAGTCTCTATATCTCCATACAAGATTACACCCCTAGCCCTGTCCATGGCCTCCCTCACGACACTCTCCTTGTTCTTCATGACCCCTACAACTGCACTCTCAACACTTTTTTTGGTCATATTCATTTCTTCTTTTTGCTCTTTCATAATATCCTCCAAATCCTTGACTTTTTGTTTACCTACCACCGTCCATGCAGTCGACTCCTTTACTTCCGTGAAACGTCCTTCGTATTCCTTCAATGCCATATTCTCTGCTCCCAGTTCATATACCCTTTTCAATACCATCTCTAGGCTCTCATTAACTGCCAAAATAGGCCTGCATTCACTTCCTTCGCTAGGCCTATTCCCTTCCCCACCTGTCACACCACACATTACACACAGTGCCTTAACTTTCTCACCAATATCCGCCTTTCATTTCTCCGTATCACTCATCCACTTTTCCAAATCCTTCACAACAATACTAACCTCTTCTAACTTCTTATCTGTGCTCTTAAATCCCCGAATACCACACCTGAGCCGGCCAAAGAGGCGCAATCATCGAGACTAAGCCCCGGTAATCCCGTAGTTTGTGAACTACCTGACACATGAGTGAAGCGTTGGGAGGCGGAAAAAGATAGATGGAATTCCACTTGTTCCAGTCCTCCAACAATGCGTCTGGACCCCCCGCCGAAGTCAGTCCCCAGCGGGTTATGTAGAGAGGAAGCCTGTACTCACCTAATTGTACTCACCTAATTGTAGTATACAGGATTTGAGCCTAAGCTCGTGTTGTCCTGTCTCTCTCTACATTTATCCAATTTTGCTTTAAAAGTTTGGATATTTCTTGCTCCCACCACCTCCCCATCCAACTTATTCCAACACTCAATGCTTCTATACGGGAAGCTGAACTTTCTTACATCAGACTTACATATAACTTTCCTCAACTTACAATCATGACCCCTGGTTCTTCCCTCGTCCCTCACCACAAAATCTCCCTTGTCGATCTTCTCAAAACCTTTCACACACTTAAACATCATGATCATGTCACCTCTCTCTCTCCTCTCCCTCAGCGTTGGCAGCTTTAGCCTCTCCAATCTTTCCTCATAAGGCAGGTCTCTAAGGCTAGCTATCATCTTAGTGGCAACTCTCTGAACTCTTTCCAGTTTTTTATTATGTTTTATAAGGTGTGGAGACCACACCACTGCTGCATACTCCAGTCTTGGTCGTATTATTGTCCCTATTATTTTTGCTAACATCTCTTCATCTAAATAATTCAGAGCTATTCTCATGTTAGTCAACACTGCATAGGTTTCACCAGTTATTTTATTTATATGCTGTTCAGGTGACAAGCTGTCTGCCACAACTACCCCTAGGTCTTTTGCTTTCACAGCTTTACTAATTATTTCATCTCCTATTTTATATCCCCAAGAAGGTCTATATTTACTTTTTCCCATCTCAAGAACCTGACACTTACTCGTGTTGAATTCCATTTTCCAAGTTTGACTCCACTCATATAACTTATCTAGGTCTCTCTGTAATTCTTCACAACTACTCCTACTTGTAATATGCTTCATTAATTTTGCATCATCAGCAAACATAGATATATACGAGCCTATTCCCATTTGAAGGTCGTTGATGAAAACCAAAAACATGATTGGGGCCAACACCGATCCTTGAGGCACTCCGCTTTTTACCCTTTTCCACGAGGAGAACTTTCCTTTTATTACTGTTCGCATTTCCCTCCCAATTAAATAGTTTTCCATCCACTTTAATAATACTCCCTCCTTGATTCTCCTTGGTTCTCCTTGGACGCGAATAGATCCACTTGTGGACGGTATGGCTCTGCAATCATCTCGTTGAAGATGCTTTGCTTGATTGCCCATTCTACTTTGGTGCTCTGTCGCCGGGACAGAGCGTCTGCCCAGATGTTCGCTACGCCTGGGAGGTATGATGCATGAAGATGAATGCTCAGCTCTTCGGCCAGAGCAAGAATCTTCTCTGACAACTCTAGTAACCTCCGAGACCTCGTTGACCCTTGCTTTTGAATGCAGTGCACTGCATTCAAATTGTCCATTCGAAAAGCTACTGATTTCCCCCGCAAGGAGGAGCCGTGAGCTTGAAGGAAAAACAAAGGGACTAAAAGCTCTTGCTCGTTGATATGAAAATTCTCGGTTTGGGACCAAGGACCCTGACCCTGATGGTTTAGGGTCGACTGATAACCCCAGCCTATTGTCCCCGAAGCATCTATGTCTACCCATACCGCAGGTGGGGGAGAAACCCACGTCATTATTGAGTTTAACATTTCTCTCCTCGCCCAGGCCGACAGTAAGTTGTGAATTAACCCTTGGGATCCGGGAGGCCTAATATGAGGCAAAACTTATTTTGGTTAAGAGTCCGGGAGGCCTCATATGAGGTAAAAATCGCCGCTAAAATCATCATAACTCGGCAACCACGCGTCGTAGCGATATCATCTCAACGGAAGTCTACAGACAACAAGATGTTCTACAATTTGCAAAAAACCTGACTGCTCTAGGTGGTCTCAATCAGTAGCTACTGAATTATGAAGCTTGACTGTACGAAAATGGCCCCGGACACAGCGAACCGCCTCATATGAGGGCCCCCGGATCCGGAAGGTTAATGGCGGAATTTTCCAGTTTTCCCGCCGGCAATAGCGGGAAATATTAGTTTCCTTCCAAGATGAATCTCTTTACTTTCAACCGGCCCAACTTTACAGTTAGTTGAATCCAGTTGAGAGAGCCGACCAGGGACTCCCAGGTCCTTCTCGTGGTGTTCAGACTGTGAAGAAACAAACAATTTCTTTTGAAATCTGTTGCGGTTGTCCACACTCTGACAGAGAGTAAGGTTGGCTGTGTCCCAGACCAGCCCTATCCACTGAATTACCCGTGTGGGAACAAGATGTGACTTTGCCAAGTTGACCTTGAACCCTAGGGATTGTACATGATTTATAATATGGTTGACATGGATATTGCATAAACTCTCTGACTCCGCCACTACTAGCCAGTCGTCTAGGTACCACAACACCTTGATCCCCTGATTTAATATGGTATGAGGGCCTGCCGGACTAATTTTGTGAATATTCTCGGTGCCAGACTCAAACCCGAATGGCATTCTCTGAAAGACATAAGTCTCTTGCCTGATCCTCAAGGTGAGGAATTTTTGGAACCTTTTGTTGATCGGGACATGCCAATAGGCATCTATCAGTTTTCACGAGCACATCCAACCTTGCGGCGGAAGTGTTAGCCTGATTTGATTCACAGTGAGCATCCTGAAGGGTGAATTGTAAATGTGAGTGTTCAAACACGATAGGTCTACTACTGGTCGTATCTGAACACTGTCCCACTCTGGCACTAGAAAAAGTGGACGTGAAAACAGGGCAAGATGGATCGACCGGGATAATGACATGCTTGGTGATCATTTCCTGGACTAGTGACTCCACCTCTAAAGAAACATGATTGACTTCTCGAATCTGATGTAAACGAGGTCGCCGGAGCCACCGCCAGGTGATGCCCTTGCGTACCACTGTCCTTGCCCAAGTCCGCCGGGGCCAGGCACGGTGACACGCCCGAAATGACCCAGTTACAGGGCCTGACCGGCAGAACTACCCTCGGATCCAACTCGCCTTCGATAGGCCCCCGGAGAGAGAGAGAGTTTGAAAAAAATAGTTTGTTGCTGATAGGGGTAGACAACTGACTGTTGTTGGCCGATGTCGATCCCTGACCTGGTGTGTTGTGACTTATTAATACACACCTACCCTGTCAGTTGATTATGAGGTGGCTGTATGTTATTAAACATATAGTAAACCTGCCTAGTCTCAGGGTTAAGCACAGAAGCCGTCAACACCGGAGAGAGGATTACCCGGTGGCAAATGTCGTCGAGCAACCCCCTCACCATATAGTCCATGAGCCAAGACCCGAATTTTGGGATATCGGTACCACCCGGGGTGACTAATTCTCTTAGGTGTTTTTAGCTTGCTACATGTCTCTAGTTTATGTTTTGATATGATAGCCCTTGCACATTGGTAGCTTAATGGTCGTTATCACTTCTTGAATAGACATACCCTACCAAAAATTCCGAAATTTTTTAAAATGTCAAATTTGGGGACAGGAATGCCTAAATGTCAACAAAATGCATATAGTAATTGTCACATTTAATACAAGTCCTGTAAATACACACTAAGCATGCCATGGGCTTGTACATACTATTATGGCAAATTACTACTCCTAAATATCTACATCAGACTCGGAATCTGACTGTTGTGCCACCGGCTCTTCTTCAATAGCCGTGTTCTGACATGTCTGTAACCTGCACATGTCCGTGCATTTTAGACCATTGCTGAGGCAAGTACACTTAGGGAGTTCGCATGACCGCACACACTTGCAAGACAGTAGCTGCATAACAGCATCTGGTGCTGGTGAGCCTCGCATCCAGTTGACGGCAAGCTTACCGTCCTCATCTGTCATCCAACCGCAGTCTGTTGGGTTCGCAACAAATGGCTGGCTCTGAAGACTTCTCCTCCAGATCGCAGCCTGGTAGTTTGCACGCAGTGCATGCATGAAGAGGCAGTCCTCACAAGGAGGGAGTTGACTTGACTCTACCTCTCCACGTCTTGCACAGAACAGCTCATACCGAAGCTTGTTTACCTTAGTTGTGTGGGTAGATGGTAGGTACATGTGGCAGGTGATTTCCTGTAGCTTCTCAAAGAGTTCAGGAGACACTTCCCATGAGCGTCCAAGTTCGTGAAAAGCATCCTGGTATGTCTTGTCCATCTTCACCTGCTTGAGTGTCGTCATCTTCCCTCGGCCAGCGAATGCACTGACGGTATCACAGCCTGTAAAGGCATGCATACCAATCAATGAATCACACACGCTGCCTTCCAGTGTGCGGCTCAGTGTGGTGATATCCAGGAATCTTGTCCGGTTCTTCGTCCCGCACTTCTGGAACAGATGGGATGGGATCTTGTGGCACATGCCAAGACACAACACCATGATGTCTGTATCTTCTGCAGTGATGATGACAGACTTGTTCCCAGATTCTGCTGCATGAAGTGCATGGAGAAGAAGGCGTGTGTCTGCTTCTTCTTGAGTTGACTTAAGCTCAGGAGCCTCTTCCCACTGCTCTTTGGTGATCTTGAAGCAGCGCTGCTCACATGTGACATACAGCTCCTTGTCCTTGAGCTTCTCCCTGTGCTGTGGTGCCTTCCATTCTTCTACCAAGAACTTGATAAGACTTGCCTTGTTGGAGGAACTACCGAGTAACTTTCTCCACTGCTGGATGTTGTGCCCAGGTTGAATGTTCTTGAAATGAATTCCTGTGCCTGCACTTCTTTTGGCTCGTTCTGCATCCTTGATGGATGTCTCCTTGTAGATATCAAACACAACATCAATGCGCCTGCTCTTAGCACCTTCATGAACAGCGTGACTCAGTGCTGTACCTGCAAGCTGTGAAAAAGTTTTGTCGTTTCCCTTCAGTTTGTGGACCAGGCTCATCCCATCAATTATGGTAGCAGAGGGCTCGGGTATCACTTCTGCAGGAGAAACATTCCTCTCTAACTCCTTTGCTAGGGCAGCCTTGTTGGTCTTGCGGAGAGACCCATCACCGCTGGCAAGTGCCCAAGGCAAAGGCCCAAGGGGATGAGCCAAGACATCACTCATTTTGAGCTTTCTGTTCTCGGCAACAAGGATCATCTGGCCAAATAGGTTCCTGTCAGTCTTTAAGATAGCCTCCTTGGCATGGTCTTGTGAGCGTGGCTTCATTCTGATGTTAGTGAACGTTCTCAGTTTCGTCTTCGTCATCGTGTCATGAAACTGTATAGTTGGCGTATCAATCTCCAGGCGCTCTTCCTTGAAGGCTTGATATGCATCCTCTCCTATTCTGTAGGCCCCTAGAAGGTATTTGACAACTTCTGGTGGTGCCATAGTCGCAGTTGACAAACTGACAAGATCTTCTTGCTCTGCGTTGAAGGGGTTCAACCAGCTGGTCTCCATCAGTTGAACTAAAGATTGGACATCGGCCTCATCTCTTCTAATCCTGGCCATCTGTAGGTCTGGGTGGCTGAAGTCAGTATACTTTTGGCCTACTACCATAGTCCTGAGCTGCCTTAAGTACCTGCTGCGATACTCCGATGTCAGGTAGTACCTGGCGACAGCTCCGCCTTTCAGGCTGAAGCCTTTTGTGCCCCCTGGTGTCTGGGTGTCTTTGTTGATCGTCTCTTTGATTGTCTGGTCCACAGGGATCCGTCCAAAGGGATTCTTGCTACCGATCTGGACCGAAAAGCCACCTTGCATGAAGTGTTCATGGACCTCTGGGTGTTCAATGGGCAGTCGAGACATCAAGGCATAGTAGTAGGTTAGGAACCGGGCATAGTTCACTTTGTCATAGGCAAAACACCACGGTATCATCTGTCGGATTGCTCCTAGGTGGAGCATCCAGTTGCCTTCTCTGGAGGCTCGAATTAAGTCCAGCATGATCTCAACCATGTCCAGGTATGACATCCAGAATGCTGAGAGGTTGTGTTCATCTCTGAGGGTCTCAAGATAAACTTGGAAAAGCTTCATGATATGTGTGCATGATTCACTCTCCATCAGCTCTTGAAAGAGTCCCTGAGACACATTGCTGTGAAAGCTGTTGATGTCCTTCAGTGTTTCATCTAGATGGTGTATGTCCCTTGAATGGTTTTCTTCTAGCCATGAAAGGAAGCCTTTCCATGCAAGCCTCATCAGTGCTTCATACACGATCTTGTGTAGTCTCACTGCTCTGTTGTACCTCTTGCCGTTCATCACTCCTGACACTGATCCTTCTGCGATGATACCTGATTCCACACACAGATCTCTAAGACCTGCATCTTAAAACCTCTTTCCTATGGTGGAGATGAGATTACAGATTGTGTGGAAGACGCCCATCCTGATGATAATGTTCTTGAACTTCTCTTGTTTCCAGATAACTTCGGCAGCTTTGGCATAGAGTGCTTGATCAAACACGCACACAATCTTGTTAAGCTGTAAGGACTGCATGATAGCATGCGTTTGTTCCAAGATTTCATTAACGGTGGACATTTCTGTTGCGGGAGCATTGATAGTGGGCAGGTAGCTTACAGTGTCCTGAACCACTGCAATGTCTCTGCGCATTTTGATGTTGAACCCAGTCCAACTGCTGATGGACTGGTCCTCATGGTCTGACATTCGAGTAAGAAGCCAGATATGGTTCTTTGTCTTTGAATCCTGGACTTCCTTGGTAGTGTCGACATACGCAGTCTCAATCCTAGGTGGCCCTGCCCGCCGCCCAACATTGTATATTGGCAGCATTGATGATGTCTGAGTGATGCTTCTTATCTTGGACTTGGTAATCTCTGGCAGGACTTTCTCTGGCACAGAGCCTGCAACCTTGGACTGGACAGCAATGCCATTGACTCTATGAGAAGTACCTGCTCCACTTAGGGTCTCTTCAAGTCGGTCAATGTTATCCCAGGCCAGGGTTGTGAACACACCAGGGTAGATGTTTGCTGGCAGTGGAATGTCATCCTTTGAGCATTCCAGCTTCTGGATACAAAGGGCTGTATCGATCTCCTCAAACATTGAGTAAGACACACAGTGACCAAGACGATTCAGAGTTCGGATCAGTTCTGTGTTTCCTGTCAAAGACTTTACAGCATTGGTCAGCAGTACGTGCTTGGGTGGTTTTGTCTTGCCACTGGTAACAGCAAAGACCAAGTCACTGCCAAAGGAAGTGGCAAGACGTTGAGCTCTTTCAGAGGGAGTTTCACACTCACACTCTCCTGTCAGCAGGGTGTGCAGGAATTGAGTGACTGCTGCAGGAATGACATTCTGATCTGTATCGGGAGGCCATGGCTGACTCACATCTTGTTTATTGATCTCATTCCTCAGCTGCATTCCTGCTTTGGTTAAGACATCTTCAGAGTTAGCTGCTCTTGCTTCTTGCAGGTCTTTTGCCATTTTGTGTGCTTGCCGGGCAAGGTCGTCCATTGAGAGGCTGCGTGGATAGATTAGAAGCTTTCCTTTCTCATCTGGGACAAAGCGTAGTGATTCTCCAAACTCGGTTTCAATCTTTCGGCGAACATGTTTCTTTGTCGCTGGTTTCAGTTGGATAATACCACGGGACATCATGGATCTCTCAAGCCTAGATGTGAGGTTTGTCATAGGCAGTAC
>JBAKBP010037224.1:0-17547 GCA_037953745.1 Lithodes maja | reverse complement strand
GAATGGGCTGGAGGAGGAGGTGGTAGGGGCAAGGAACATCCATATTTTCAAGAAAAAATTGGATAAAAAGTAGACTGAGAGACGGGACAACACGAGCTTAGCTCAACTCCTGTAAACTACAATTAGGTAAAATACAATTAGGTAAATACACAGAGTGTGAGGTGAAGCTGAACGGTCAGGCTATGGAGATCGTCAACTCTTTTAAGTATCTGGGCAGTGTGTTGAGTAAAGATGGGACAATGGATGAAGAGGTGCGGGAGAGGGTACAACAGGGGAAGAGGGTTGTAGGAACGCTAAAAGCAGTAACAAGAAATAGGGTGGTCAGTATGCAAGTGAAGAAGCCCTTGCATGACAGTGTGGTAATCCCGACACTGACTTACGGAAGCGAAGCATGGACGTTGGTTGAGAGACTCGGACCAAGAGTGAGAGCAGTGGAAATGAATTACTTAACCCTCCGGCCCCGGCTATATATTATATATATATTCCTCGAAATCCGGGTGTTTTGGCCGAAAAACGTCTAGGCTAGGCTACCGTATATTCGTTAATCAGACTGCTTCCCGCATTCCCGCGCATCCCCAAGCGTAGCTGTGTTATTTACCTGTAAAATGGCCTTAAGTAGAGCTCTCTAAGTCAACTGGGTGAGCTGTGATGATGATTTCATTGGAGATAACTTTATGGCCAAACCAGCCACTTTACACCACTTTTCGATACTGAACAACAACATACAGGCACACACGAACAAGCGACGCTCTCCTTCTTGTGGCCGGAGATGCGGAGCGTCGGTCCAGCCGGCTGTTGTTTACATGCGTCGGACCGACGCCTCGCACACGAAGCTCACAGGCTTTCAAGCAATGGTACAATGTAGTACCACCCGGGTTCCTGGGGCCAAAAAAAAATGGTACACGTGTGTACCAACCGGGTTTGAAGGGTTAAGGAGTGCGTGCGGAATTACATGGAGGGATAGACAGACTAATGAGGAAGTAAGAAGGAGGTGTGGTGTGGAGGTAGATGTGCTGGAAAGTGTGAAAAGGAACAACTTGAGATGGTTCGGCCATATGGAACGTATGGAAAGCGAGAGAATGACTAAGAGGGTGTACGAGAGCGAGGTGGAGGGACAAAGGGGGAGAGGTAGACCGAATATGAGGTGGAAGGATGGAGTGAGGAACTACATGAATGAAGGCGGTGCTGGTTGGGGGGAGGGGCGTCGACTGACTGGGGACAGAGGTGCATGGGGGCGGTTCGTTCGTGGCCACCCCTTCGGGGATCACGGCGTCAGGCAATAGATAGATAGATAGATAGAATAACAACACAAGAATCAATAAACAGATAAAGAAAACAAAAACAGGAAAATTGAAACAAGTTAGGCTAAATGTAGCCGTGTAAATCCTATGATAACATTGCCTAAGAATTGTCGTTATTGCTTTGCTGTGAATCTCGTAATGTTACGAACTTGAATTGCAAGGGATACTAAAGCTTGTTAACCCTTCAAACCCGGTTGGTACACACGTGTACCATTTTTTTTTGGCCCCAGGAACCCGGGTGGTACTACATTGTACCATTGCTTGAAAGCCTGTGAGCTTCGTGTGCGAGGCGTCGGTCCGACGCATGTAAACAACAGCCGGCTGGACCGACGCTCCGCATCTCCGGCCACAAGAAGGAGAGCGTCGCTTGTTCGTGTGTGCCTGTATGTTGTTGTTCAGTATCGAAAAGTGGTGTAAAGTGGCTGGTTTGGCCATAAAGTTATCTCCAATGAAATCATCATCACAGCTCACCCAGTTGACTTAGAGAGCTCTACTTAAGGCCATTTTACAGGTAAATAACACAGCTACGCTTGGGGATGCGCGGGAATGCGGGAAGCAGTCTGATTAACGAATATACGGTAGCCTAGCCTAGACGTTTTTCGGCCAAAACACCCGGATTTCGAGGAATATATATATAATATATAGCCGGGGTCGGAGGGTTAAGGGGGGATGGTTCACTTTTTGGGCGTTTTTTGCATGTACAGTCAGCCCCCCCAATACGCGATTCCACAATTCGCGAAAACCCTAATACACGAGTGACCCCTCGAAAATAACATTAATTAATTAAACATTAATTACGCGAGGTGGTACCACAATACACGAATCGAGAGCTAAGAAGGGGCCAAATCCGCTATTCCCGCTTGATACGCGAGCACGTCTACGTTTCGCGAGGCCCAGGAGTAGCTCTGAAAAAAGAAGAAGACGGGCATACGCCTGCCTTCCCTCCCGCTTACCCTCCCTCCCTCCCTCCCACAGTCCCGCTCAAGCGTCATAGCCGTGCGGAGTGACCAAACGTTTGTAGTGCCTGCCACTTTTTTCGCCATGCCACGCCAATATAAGAAGATAACACACAAAATGAAGGTGGAAGTGTTGGATAGCAAGAAAAAAGGAGAAGGAAACTGTGCAATAGGCTTGTCAGAGTAAACTGTTCGTACGATTTGGTCAGGGAGGGAGAAGTTGGAGAAAATCGTGAAGTCCTACGGTCCTAGTCCTAGTCCTAGCCTATCTACTACTAATTTTAAGGTAAGGTTTCATATTTTTATTCATTGTTCTTATTATATATAAGATATAGACTGTACTGTAGAGCCAAAAATGTCGAAAATAAGGCCAAAATTTTTGAAAATAGGCCATAATTGAGAGATGTCACCCATATCTAATTATTCCTATTTAAAGTTAGGTCCACAATACGCGGATTCCCAATACGCGATGCCTCCTGTCGCCCCTATTCTCGCGTATTGGGGGGGCTGACTGTATTCATTCTTTTTCTAGTTTCCTCCCGAGACCTCCATCAAATTAAAAAAAAAACATCCTTTAGATCCCCTTTCTAGATTAATTTGTAGCCTACATTTTTCCGTAGAAAAAATTTCCCGGCCAAAGGCCGGTTCTTCTAACATTACAGGCTCACTATTGCTCGCCAGGGAAAAAATCGACATCTAAATTGCACGAAAGGTCTAAATATTGACGACGAAATGGAGCGAAAGGTTTTAAGATCGACTAACTAATGGGGCAAACATCTTAACATCTGTAAACTAATGGGGCTAAACATGAGGGAGAAAGTGGTTCAGAAAACAGGCCCATGTCCCCTTAAGCTTGTAGATGGTGTTGGTGGCATAGTTGTTGGTCAGTGGTCAGTGTTATACTATAATCCATAGATGCTGGTTGTAGGGTAGCAGATTGTTGGTGGCATAGTTGTTGGTCAGTGGTCAGTGTTATACTATAATCCATAGATGCTGGTTGTAGGGTAGCAGATTGTTGGTGGCATAGTTGTTGGTCAGTGGTCAGTGTTATACTATAATCCATAGATGCTGGTTGTAGGGTAGCAGATTGTTGGTGGCATAGTTGTTGGTCAGTGGTCAGTGTTATACTATAATCCATAGATGCTGGTTGTAGGGTAGCAGATTGTTGGTGGCATAGTTGTTGGTCAGTGGTCAGTGTTATACTATAATCCATAGATGCTGGTTGTAGGGTAGCAGATTGTTGGTGGCATAGTTGTTGGTCAGTGGTCAGTGTTATACTATAATCCATAGATGGTGGTTGTAGGGTAGCAGATTGTTGGTGGCATAGTTGTTGGTCAGTGGTCAGTGTTATACTATAATCCATAGATGCTGGCTGTAGGGTAGCAGATTGTTGGTGGCATAGTTGTTGGTCAGTGGTCAGTGTTATACTATAATCCATAGATGCTGGTTGTAGGGTAGCAGATTGGCATCGTCTGCACCTACGCTTGTCTCCACTTACCCGATATCGGTGTGCAGTTTTATTATTTGTTCTATTTCTCTCCATTTTAATGTTAATAATTCCGATCTTCAAAAAATCGGGCTATTTGGGAATTTTGGATTATTCGTGTTCGAATTATCAGAATTTTGCTGTAACAGACTATTTGACAGACAGACACATCTTCCTTAACCCCTTCTGTACCGGCGACGTGTTTATAAGTTCTTTCTAGCTAGATTTATACTACTGTATTTTGTGCAGTTTAACCCTCCAGCCCCGGCTACGCATTACATAAATATTGGCCGAAACCCGGGTGTTTTGGCCGAAAAACGTCTAGGCTAGGCTACCGTATCATTGTTATGCTGACTGCTTCCCGCATTCCCGCGCATCCCCAAGCGTAGCTGTGTTATTTACCTGTAGAATGGCGTTAAGTAGAGCTCTCTAAGTCAACTGGTTGAGTTGTGATGATGATTTCAGTGGAGATAACTTACAGCAACAACAGCCACTTTACAATACTTTTCGATACTTAACAACAACATACAGGCACACACGAACAAGCGACGCTCTCCTTCTTGTGGCCGGAGATGCGGGGCGTCGGTCCAGCCGGCTGTTGTTTACATGCGTCGGACCGACGCCTCGCACACCAAGCTCACAGGCTTTCAACTGGTACAATGTTGTACCACCCGGGTTCCTGGGGGCAAAACTTAATGGTACACACGTGTACCATCCGAGTTTGAAGGGTTAAGAAGGATGTGTGCTGTTATAAAAAAGGTCAAGTGAGATCATTCGAAGCCTGTTAATTGCTGGAGGCCCCTTTTAAACTGAATTATATAATTTAATAGTAGCCAGAATATATTGAAATGGACGTCACCGGTAATGAAGGGGTTAAGTCAGTGTTGTGATTTAATATTCAGTATAGCCGTAAACACTCTCCCCGTTATACGTCAATAATGAACTATGAATTTGTAATGTGATGCCATAGACCAAGGCTGCCTGTTCCTAGAAATGTTATTCGCCGTATTCAACTTATTAGGTCTGCGCGTGAAGCGAAGGAGACTGTTGTTGTTCTGGAATTGAAGTTTATTTTGGATCGATGTCCACATCGACACCCTATTTGGGGGAAGCGAAGGATCTCAAGGGCTTACACAGTCCTTCTTCTTCTTGTTAGGGCAACGCTTATTGAAAATTGCAATTTTTCGGTTATTACTGAACCAAATTTAATTATTGTACTCTTGCATATACAGTAAACTTCCGTTAATCCGAAGGGCAGCGGACCGGCCCTCGTTCGGATTAGTGGATTTTTCGGATTATCGGACTTTACCCCTATGAACCTGTGTATGACGAAAACATCGAGACATTAGGCCACCCAAATGACACAATGGTGCACACACACATATCATATGTTCATGAAATCACTTCAAAAGTTTACCATTGTCATTTTAGCCTATTACCTACCTTCAAAACATTCAGATTAATGGTCAAAGGAATCTGCTGATATAAACGTCTTCTTCTTCTTCCGTCTACTAGCGAGTTTGTCTTGCTCTTTAAGATCAGATGTGGTTCGGGAAGTAATGCCTTAACAACGGCACTTCCCTGAGAAGTTCTTGTAATTTTCCTTTTGTGATGTGCTCTGTTATATTATATTGTATTGAAAGCACCCTTGTCTTGTTGTCTTGAAAGCACCCTTGGGACGCTCCGATCACTGAACTATAAATAGTAGCGTATCGGAACGTCCAAAGGTACGTTTTCTAGCTCAAGGCTAATACTGTACATCCAAAGGTGCGTTTTCAAGCTCAAGACTGAATGCGCTTGCAGAAAATGCGGTGCAAGCCAGTAGCGCATCGGAGCGTCCCAAGGATGCGTTCAAGAGCAAAACAAACTCTCTAGCAGACGATGTGGAAGAAGAAGAAGAAGAAGAAGGTGTTTACGTTTATATCAGTAGCTTCCTTTGACCATTAATCTGAATGTTTTGAAGTAGGTAATAGGCTACAATGACAATGGTAAACTTTTAAAGTGAATTCATGAACATATGATATGTGTGTGCTCCATTATGTGTCATTTGAGTGGCCTAATGCCTCAAAAAGGGGACTTTGGGACTTCTTGAAATTCGGACCAACTTCTTGAAATTCGGACCATCGGGTGAATTCGGATTTGGCCTCAAATTGAAAAATTCGGACTATTGGGAGATTCGAATCATCGGTCGTCGGATTAACGGACTTTTACTGTACTCTGATTTATCCTCTAGGCCCTAACGGAGCCCTTTTTGTTTTATTTGGTCATGTGCGTCGCGCTACGCACCTTGGAGTTAACACGACCACACTGATCTATACTGTAGTCTGCTTGGACTTGTAAAATTGAATATTGCTAGTCGTGAAGTTTTTTATTGGGGAAATTGTAGGCACCAGTCGAGCAGGACAGTACCCAGGGGAGGTCACATAGCCATATGATAACGAGTTACTGGAACTCCTGCTTCATTTGCCAGGCTTCCCCCACTTTTTCTATAGGTGCCTCACCTACACAGAGAGTAATCCAGCTAACTCTCATAGACACTTACTATTCATTGAATCATTTCACTACACTTAAAAATCACACCACACTTCTTTCCAACACACCTAAATTTCCTCTAACGTACTGTACCGTGATTTTAGGTGATACAGGAAGTAAGACCAAAAAATGTTAGAATTGAAAGGGAACTGGTGGAATATAGTTTGGAGGGTTTTGAGTTATATGAGAGAAATGCTATTAGAGCAGAGGTTGGAAGAGGACTGTTTATTTATGTAAGAAAAGAGCTCAAGGTTAATGAGGTGGATATGAGACAGCAGTATTGTGAGTATTTGTGTATTGAAGTAAAATGTGTAAGAGGATCAATTCTAATTGCCTCTATATATAGAAGCCCAAATAATAGCAGGGGAGAGGATGATAACCTACTGAAAGCAATGGAGGAGATAGATAATAGAGAGAACAAATATAAAATTTTGATTGGAGATTTCAATTTGCCAAGGATCAACTGGGCAAATTGTACTACTCCAGCGGGACAGGGTAGCCTGGAAAATAAGTTTATAGAGAAAGTGAGAGATTGTTTTTTAACGCAACATATTGTAGAGATGACAAGATATAGAGATGGGACACAGGGGAGTGTACTTGATTTGATTTTTAGCAATGAAGAGGATATAGTGGAACATGTTAATGTGGATAGCCCTATAGGTCGTAGTGACCATGCCTGTATAAGCTTTAGTTGTAACATTAAATCAGAGAGGGATAATAGAAGCAATAGAAAAATATACATGTATGATAGAGCAGATTATGAGCTGCTGAGACGGTGTTTGGACATTGACTGGGGGGAATACTTGAACGGTGAAGACGCTGAAGGAATGTGGAGGAAAATTAGAGCCAAACTGGAGAATGCTGTATCCAAAAGTGTACCAGTAAGGGAATATAAGGATAAAACAAAATTGAGGAAAAGAACTAACCAAGAATTGCCAATGAAAAGAAAGCTTTGGATATTGATTAGAAGAAAGAAACGATTGTGGGAAAGATTAAAATTGTTAAAAAAGAACAGGGGGACTAGTATAGAGGCTAAGGAAGTGGATCTGGAACTCAGACAAATAAACAATAAAATAAGGTGGGAAACAAGGAGGGGGGGTGAAGGAGAGGGAGAGAGAGATAGCTAGAAATGTGAAGGATAATCCAAAAATATTCTGGAAGTACATTCAGGAAAAGTTAACAAGAAGAGTAGGGATCCCAGAGCTGGTAGGGGGGTTGAATGATGGGAGTAGAGCGGAGACTGATAAGGAGAAAGCAGAGGTGCTGGGGAAATACTTTGGGGGGGTACTAACAGTGGAGTCAGAGGATGCAGTGCCTACTATTCCCATCAAACAGGCACCGGCACTAGAACTAATAGAGTTTTCCCATGCTAGAATAAGAAGGGCTATAGAAAAAATGAACAGAAGTAAGTCACCGGGACCGGATGGGATACACCCAAGAATCATAAAGGAAGGAGGGGAGATGTTAGTAGAGCCATTGAAAATGTTATTTGAGGTATCGTTTAATACAGGACAAATCCCGATGGACTGGAGAGAGGCGAACATAACAGCTATATTTAAGAAGGGAAAGAGAAATGACCCAGGGAATTATAGACCAGTCAGTTTGACAAGTGTTGTGTGTAAACTAATGGAAACGGTAATTAGAGAAGGAATAATGGATCATATGAAGTCAAACCAACTTTTCAGTGGGAGACAGTTCGGATTCTTGCCGGGGAGGTCGACGGTACTACAGCTAATTAAGGTGGTAGATGATTGGATGCAAATTCTAGAAGATGGTGATGTAATAGACGTGGTATATTGCGATTTTATGAAGGCCTTCGATAAGGTCCCACATAAAAGGTTAATAGAGAAAGTTAGAAGCTATAATATAGGGGAGAAATGTGTGAAATGGATAGAAGCCTTCCTGAAAGATCGGAGACAGAGGGTACTGGTGAATGGAATAGGCTCGGGGTGGAGGGAAATTACAAGTGGGGTACCTCAGGGATCTGTGTTGGGACCACTGCTGTTCGTTATATTTATCAATGACTTGCCTGAAGTTATAACTAATGGAAGTGAGGTATACCTGTATGCGGATGACACTAAACTGTATAGAAGAGTGAGGAGTAAGGAAGATATGGGTTTGCTTCAAGGAGATGTGGAGGGCATGAAGGGATGGTCTGAGCATTGGTTAATGCCTTTTCATCCAAAAAAATGCAAGTACATGCGGATTGGGACCAGCAAGATAGACAAGGTAGGATACAGTATGTATGAAGCGATGGAGGAAGTGAGTGCAGAAAAGGATATAGGAGTAGTGATAGACAATAAGTTAAATTTCTCAGAACATTTAGCGGAAAAGATAAACAAAGCCAATAGAATTGTAGGGCTGATAAGGAGGACATTTGTGTCACTTGACGAAGAAATCTTCAGGAATCTCTATACAGCGCTGGTTAGGCCGCACCTGGAATATGCGAACCAGGTGTGGGCTCCATATATGGTAAAGGATATAGAAGCAGTGGAGAAAGTGCAGAGGAGAGCTAGCAAGCTGGTACCAACGTTGAAGAACGCGGGCTATGAGCAGAGGTTGAGGACACTGGGGCTTCCGACACTGGCATATAGGAGAAAGAGAGGGGATATGATAAGAGACTTTTAAGATAGTGTCAGGAAAGTACGATGAGGATGTGTGTGAAGGTATCTTCTTGATGCGGGAGGGAACAAGAACGAGAGGACACTCTAAGAAAATTTACAAAGAAAGAAACAGGCTTGAGAAGGCAAAGAACTCATTTTGTGATAGAGTGGTAAATGAGTGGAACGCACTGCCCCAGTATGTAGTCGATTCCGAATCAATAAGGGAGTTTGAAAGTAATCTTGATAAAGCATGGGGAAGACGAGATTTGAAGTTTGATTATAAAACAAAAATACAGGACAGAATAGTAAAAATGTTGCGTCTGCTACCGCCGCCGCCAACACCGTGAACGACCGCAGCAGTGCAAGTACTGGTACTGAGCTGGATACACAGGCATAGTTTGCCTTTTTCCAGAGGATCTACTGTAAGAAACTGTAAGATGTTTGTGAATGTATGTGGTACTTAGGGAGCGAAATGTCTTACAGTGTATCAGGGCAAGTACAAGATATGTCAGGGCAAGTAAATTTCAGAAGTCACTAGCCCGGGGCAAGTAGATCCGCAACACTAATTTCCCAGCCTGATTTGTGTCACTTGACGAAGAAATCTTCAGGAATCTCTATACAGCGCTGGTTAGGCCGCACCTGGAATATGCGAACCAGGTGTGGGCTCCATATATGGTAAAGGATATAGAAGCAGTGGAGAAAGTGCAGAGGAGAGCTAGCAAGCTAGTACCAACGTTGAAGAATGCGGGCTATGAGCAGAGGTTGAGGACACTGGAGCTTCCGACACTGGCATATAGGAGAAAATGTTGCGTCTGCTACCGCCAACACCGTGAACGACCGCAGCAGTGCAAGTACTGGTACTGAGCTGGATACACAGGCCTAGTTTGCCTTTTTCCAGAGGATCTACTTTAAGAAACTGTAAGATAGATAGATAGCAACACGTCTTGGCTACGAGGGAGAGGGTCATAGTTTGCATCAATGAGCGGCACTACAAAGCGTTTTCCTGACACCCGCTCAATTCAACCGAACAACCAGTACTGTTTCTTTCCCAATTCTCTGCCAACATGAAATTTTGCCTTGATTATAAAAGTTTCATCTATTTCTACTACTGTACAATGTTGGGACCACCAATCGGTTGTTGGTTATCAAACCACGAACTAGTCACCTCCGAGCAAAAACTTCTCCAGTCAACACTTGGTGTGGTACGATATACCAAGGTTCATTACCGCCTCCCAGTGTTGGAAATTTTTGTTTAGCCACAAATTGATGAACCTGAGAATTTGCCATGGTTCTATATGAGCTTGGTCTAGAAAGGTTCCTTTTTTGTGAGAAGTGCGGAACCCACAGTCACGCCGGGTGGTTGTTTTCTCCAAGAACCTGTACTTACCGCAACGCCACTGTTCTAAGGGCTCATAAAAATAACAGGCTTCACCGCACCTCTTACACGTCACAAGGAGGTGGATTCAAATATACTGTGCTACTACACTAATATAGATTGAATAAACAGTAAAAATGTAGAGTTAGATAATATATTAAGAAAAGATCAACCACAGATAGTCTGTTTGACAAGAGACAAAGCTGAACCAGGACTTTGACAGCAACATAGTGTTTAGTGAAGGATATAATATATGGAGATATGATAGAAAGGGTAAAAGGGGAGGTGGAGTGGCAGTATTAGTTAAGAACCCTGTGACAGCAAAGGACGTGGAGTTAAATAATGACAAGGCAGAAATAATGGCAGTTGAACTCAATGATATAGAAGGAAAAAAGCTAGACATAGCAGTAGCTTACATGCCACCAAAGACCAGAGCATGGAGGGAGTTGGAGTTTGAGGAGATGGTAGAGGATATGATTCAGTCGTTGAGAAGATTGCTTTTAAGGAAGAATCGATTGATCTTGGTAGGAGATTTCAACTGTAGTGAGGTTGATTGGGAATCGGGAGATGCAGGGCCAAATCAGAGATCTTGGGGAAGTCGGCTAGTGGAGTTGGTTATGGAAAATGTACTTGCACAGCATGTGAAGGAAAATACAAGAATCTATCTATCTATCTATTGCCTGACGCCGTGATCCCCGAAGGGGTGGCCACGAACGAACCGCCCCCATGCACCTCTGTCCCCAGTCAGTCGACGCCCCTCCCCCCCAACCAGCACCGCCCATCATCTCCAGACATCACCTTTTGCTCCCCAGAACTCGCCCCCACAACATCCTGGAGGGTGGTCAGAACCTTAGGCTCTGACCACCTCCCGATCATTATCACCACCAAAACCAGACTCACCCCAGCTAGCCACAAACACACATACACCAATTATAAAAGAGCTAACTGGGAAGCATTCACAAATGAGACAGAACAACACTTCACAACTCTAAACAGTACACCCATCACTAACATCAACAATGCTGTACACATACTCAATAAAACTATCCAAAACGCTGACAAGAAACACATTCCAAGAGGTAACAGAAAAAGACACAACCCCAACTTCACACCAGAAATTCAAAACCTCATCAGACAACGCGACATACTGAAACACTCCCCAGCACCCCACACACAAGACATGATCCCATGATGAGGATGATCCCATGATGAGGATGATCCCAGGTTTGGAAAATTTGGAGTACCAAGAGAGGCTCGAGAGATTGAATCTACCTACACTGGAACAGAGAAGGAAATGAGGACAGCAAATTCAGATATATAAATGTGTTAGAGGTATTGACAAAATTGACCAAGAAAACTTCATAGAGAGGGATGGAGGTGAGAGGACAAGAGGTCACAGCTACAAACTAAAAGTGCTAAATAGTAAATCTGATCTGAAAAGTAAAAGATTTCCTACCAACTCGATTAGTGGGTGGAACAAATTGCCAGCCGAAGTAGTGTCTGCACCATCAGTGCATAGTTTCAAAGCACGGTATGACAAACATATCTTAGGAGGCGGGAATTAACGAGCATGCTCACTCCCGCAAATACAACTAGTGTAAGTACAACTAGTGTAAGTACATCACACAACAAATTCAAGCACTCAACACCCAAACTAACAACAAAATACAAGAACAACAAAAACTAAATTGGAATAACTTCTGTGACGCACCCAGTGCGTGGCAACGCAACCTGATTGTACTCCTTGGTACTCCACTGTACCGCCACTGTGTGGTACCGCTGTACCGCTGTACCGTGCTGGCTGCTTATATTGAGTGTGACAACGTATAACTATGTTCTTTGTATCTCTGCAAAGGTCTCGTCATGTGCTAACCAGTGGTGGGTTTTGTTTTAAGCCATGTCGAGACCTTCCATTTAATATGTAGTATCAATAGAGAAGTTGATAGATAAGACAATGGGAGTTCAGAGAGAGAGAGTGAGTTAGTTTTCAGAGCGAGAGGGTAGCAACGCGCCACGCTGCCGGAGTGGTGGTTGCCAGACGTATGGACCGGTTGGCAGCCTTGCGCTTATAGCTAGGTGCGACAGGGTTGGTAGTCCATTGCCGCCTGCCTATGCTGCCTGGGTTGCCCATGTTGTCGTGCTGCACATTGCCTGGAGGCTCGCTGTGTGTTCCATGATCAGGTTGCCTAGAACCTTTGAGATTCTAACATCCCTTGCCCTCTCTCCCAATTTCTCACGGTTGCACTCTTTCTCTCTGACGACATTACTCTCATTTCATTCTTCTCTCTATTTAAATGCATACCCTTCCCTTGAGGTCCTAAAGGAGTTTCAGCACTCACCTCTCGTATTACTCTTAGGACAAGCATATATTTACATGTATTAGATTTAAGGGGTTAATGTGAACAGCGATCTTCTTGATGAGGATAGTTGGTGAACGTTCTACATGTTCACGAGTTATATGCCCAGCTCATCATCCAATTTGTGACTAGACTAGTGCCATGTGTAAGAGCCCGACCATGCCCAGGAGTTGTCTGTAGAGGGGCGAGGACTTAGCCTTGATTTGCCTACCGAGCCAGGAGCGAGTGCAGTACCAGAGACTACAGCTCGCTCGTAGTGCCGGTATAGTAGAGTAACGTAATTTATCTGTCCTTGTGTTCTCTGCAGTCTTTTCCTGGGTTCTCGCTTTCGGTGCTGGGACTCGTTGTTCCTGTGACTTGGCCTGCTAGCTAGAACACATGGGGATGATGAGTGGGTGATATCTTTATTTTACTATGCATTGCAGCTCTCTTTAACCCTCCAGCCCCGGTTATGTATTATATATATATATTCCTCGAAACCCGGGTGTTTTGGCCGAAAAACGTCTAGGCTAGGCTACCGTATATTCGTTAATCAGACTGCTTCCCGCATTCCCGCGCATCCCCAAGCGTAGCTGTGTTATTTACCTGTAAAATGGCATTAAGTAGAGCTCTCTAAGTCAACTGGGTGAGCTGTGATGATGATTTCATTGGAGATAACTTTATGGCCAAACCAGCCACTTTACAGCACTTTTCGATACTGAACAACAACATACAGGCACACAAGAACAAGCGACGCTCTCCTTCTTGTGGCCGGAGATGCGGAGCGTCGGTCCAGCCGGCTGTTGTTTACATGCGTCGGACCGACGCCTCGCACAGCAAGCTCACAGGCTGTGACGTCATGGGTGCATAAGAGGCCTTCCGGGTACCTGTTACATGCTTTTTTATGGGCGTACAAGAGGTCATCCGGGAACCAAGGGTTAAGTTTATGTATGTAACACTTTACAATACACATTACTCACACACAAGACAACACTATTAATACTTTCATGTATCAATTAACTGCACTGTCGTTTTGCTGCTGTGTCTGGAGTTCTATTGCGTAGGGCGCATACGGACTCAGAGGGGAGACAGAGTGAGAGAAGCGAAGTAGCCTATGCGGTAGTAGGCTACCGGCGCAGTACTGTTGCCTGCAACCTTTTAGTTATTCCAAGTATAGATTCATTCTTATAATAAGTGACTACTATTTATGTTCCTTCCATGTGTATTATTAGGTATCTACTGGATCATGAACATCTTGTATGCTACATGCTAGTGCATGTTAGTAGGGGACAGTTATTCTAGTGCACGCGCTTTCAAGTAGGCGTGTACATTTGTCATTTAGCATTTCACTGTCATACCTTTAGCCTGCTTCTATTCTACATTATTAGAGGCTTAATATTAACGTAGTTTCTTGAGTATTGCATTTCTTTAGTAATAACGTAACCTATAAATGTCTGAGGGAGTTTAGCCTCATAGCCTACCCCTGTTGTACACTTTCGCCGAGTTAAGGTACCTCGTTACCATAGACGATAACTCTGTAGGGCGTTGGTGCTTTTGTTGTCTGGAGCATATAGTATTTGGGACTGGAATCGAGCGTGTCGTTGTCACATAAGCCATTTCTGTCCTACGATCAAGAATCCCGAATATGTATTGCCGATCCAGCCGTAACAAAATGGCGACCTTGCACAAGATTCAGTAGTATCCTATCACATGTTTTTTGGAGAACTATTCTATGCTACCTAGTAGAGCTGGCTAGAATTTTCTTGCATATTGGAGGAATTTTTATTGTGTCATTATTGTATTGGTGGACTTGCAGATTGTTTCGTTGGGGGTGTCTAGAGTAGAGTCATTCAAGCATCTTTAACATTTTGTGAGTCGAGACTGCAATTAGTAATAAGCACTTTTTTTTTTTTTATGAACACCAATTGTATAACCAGCACTATGTCTAATGACTCATCATTTACGGGGGAGGATAACACGGTACAGCCTAGTAACCAGCAAGTACAACAGATGTTTAGGGAGGGGAGTGTTATAAGTGGAGAGAGGGATGCCCGGGCATTTTTGCAGACACCTTTGACCGAACAGCGCCTGCAGGCTATTGATTGTTACGGTCTTCGCTGTTTAGCCACGGTTTTGGGGCGGGACTGTCCTGACAGTTGGCCCAAGAAGAATTTGGTGGCATGTTTGTTGGGTGATGGCGATGGGGCGGTGGGTGGAGTGGGGTCTTGGAGGGTTCCCTCCAAGCCTCCATTCCACTCTACCCCTGAGCTGGGCCCTCAGCCAGCGAGTCTTAGCACGATGCAGCAGGAGGGTTCTCAAGGGCAAGCTGGCTTACCCGTAAACACGTCTCGGTGTGGATCCCCCATTTTGTGCTCTCCCCCCCCCAGGCCTGTCTCCTGAGATATTATTTCAGCTAGAACTAGCTAAGTTTAAGCTGCAGGAGACTCAGATACAACAGGCTAGTATAGAACGGATTAAGCTGCAGGAGACTCAGATACAACAGGCTAGTATAGAATGCATAGAGGTTGCTAGAATCCAAGCCAATCAGGATGCAACCAGGTACCAGGCTGAAATGGATGTCGAGAAGTCTAGAGTAGAGACCACGGGGCGTCATCTCGGTGGTGGGCACCGGGTTACAGACTCACTTTCGCATTTAATTAAGTTAGTACCCGCATTTGATGAGACAGCAGTGACTGAGTTTTTTGCTCGTTTCGAAAAGAAGTGTCGTGAGTATGACTGGCCGGAGGTTAAATGGGCAGCATTAGTTTCATCACGTCTAGTGGGTAAGGGGTTGAAAGCCTACGATGCACTGTCACTGGACGAGAGTGTCGTGTATGGACTGGTGAAGGAGGCTGTGCTCCGGGCCTACGAACTGCAACCCGAAACTTATAGATTGAAGTTCCGTGGCGTGAATAAGAAGAGCGACGTCAGTTTTATGGAGCACGCACGGGACTTAACAGATGCATGTAATAACTGGTTTCGGTCCGAGCACGCAGAGTCGGCTGAGGAAATTAAGCAACTTTTCTATTTGGAACAGTTTTACAAATGTACTGGAACCGATCTAACGCTGAACATTAAGGAAAAATGTCCCAAGACAGTAGAGGAGGCTGCCAAGATGGCAGACTTCAGATTATCATTGATTCGTGGTTGCGGTGCCGCTCAGAGGGCTGAGTCAGGGCAGAAGGGGCGCTATACCCCACCCACCAGAGTTTTCGATAATAACAAATCCTATGACACACATAACCACACTAAATGCATTGCACCTAATAACACCTACAAACACAAGCCTCTCCCGTTTACTAAAGGTCAGGCCCCTTCTTCGCCCGCACAAGGGAAGAAGCCCATTGGGGATGTGAAATGTTACAAATGTCAGAAGCTAGGCCATTATTCACGTGAGTGCCCTAGTAACACTCCCGCTAAGCCGGTGTCATTGGTTCACAGTATCGGTGTGTCTCTGAAGGCTGCAGCAACTGCCCGGGGTAGGTTGTCAGCAGCTGAGGCACACGCGGTAAAGAAGCGTACGGAAGGCTCGACACCTGTCCGGGACACTTTCTGTAGCCATCGGGGGCACGGGTTTGTGAGCTGGGGGAGTGAACTACGGAGGGTTGACTTGCTGAGGGATACGGGGGCTTCGCAAACTTTGTTGAGGAACTTCACAGGGAAACCGATAAATGCGGCCAGAGTTGTTGTGGTGCAGGGTATAAATGCTACGAGGTCATACCCACTTGTGAGGTTGGAGTTGAGAGTGGGAGAGGTGTGCAGGGAGCTGGATGTAGGGATCGTTGAGTGTTTGCCAGTTGAGGGCGTCGACCTTCTTCTCGGCAACGACTTTGCGGTGCCCACTTCCGGGACTCCACCCTTAGTCGTTGCCGAGAGGGCGGCCGACGTGGATGGTGAGAATCGGGAATGGGTTGGGAGGTGCCAACAGGATGAGATGGCCTGTGTGGTAACCCGATCTCGCTCTGCGGCTCCTGCACAGCCTAGCACTCAACCTCGGGGACAGTGGAGGAAGGATCAGGAGAAGGTTGCTAAGGGCAGGAAAAGGGACATTGATTCTGCTGCACTTCTCGGTGATTCGGTACTTGGACCTATAATAAACACGGGAGTTGACTCTGGCCCAGATATGGTGTGTAACAAGGCAGAGTTGGGTAAGACTTCGCGTGAGGCAAGAGCTGTAGCGAGAGCCACTAAGGCAGTAGAGCCTACTAGCCGGGGTAATGTCTTATTACAAAACCATCTTGATGCATTGACGCCCAGGGACATTAGTGAGCAGCAGCTGCAAGACGCTAGCCTAGCTCGTTATAGCAATGGTGCCATAGAGTTGGAGGAAGATGGGGATGCGAAGCCGGGAGATTTCTTTAGGCTCAACAGGATATTGTACCGCAGATTTCTAGACCCCAAATCGAAGTGGGAGGGCGGTGCGAGGGTAGTAGACCAGGTGGTTGTTCCAAATAAGTATAGAGAGTCCTTATTGTGTCTGGCGCATGATGTGCCGGTGGCGGGTCATTTGGGGGTAACAAAAACATTGGCGGCATTGGGCAGGTTTTTCTGGTGGCCTGGGGTCAAGGCTGATGTCTGTGCATGGGTGGCTGGGTGTGCGACCTGCCAGACAACGGGGAAGCCTAACCAGACCATCCCGAAGGCACCTTTGTTTCCCATACCTGTCACCGGGCCTCCGTTCAGCAAAGTTGTAGTAGATTTGGTTGGCCCTTTCCCGCCTACTAGTAGTGGCAATAAATTCCTGTTGACAATCATGGATGTGGCTACGAGATACCCGGACGCATACCCCATGAGAAACGGCTCGGCAAAGGCAGTTGTTAAAAACTTATTATTGTTCTGTTCCCGTTATGGATTTCCACGTGAGGTGCAGTCAGACCAGGGGAGCAATTTTACATCCAAATTGTTCAAGCAAACCCTTCAGTTGCACGGTATATGTTCTGTAGTGTCGTCAGCCTACC
>JBAKBP010037223.1:0-17548 GCA_037953745.1 Lithodes maja | reverse complement strand
ATATAAATACTCGATATATGGGCCCTGCCCTTGCTGTTGGAGTAGTTAGGGGGTGGTCCTCATGGACACCCTCGGGAACAGTAACAATACAAAAAAATATATATAATGAAATAAATTATAATAAAATAAAATAAAACGATATAAATAAAATAAATAAAATAAATAACAACTATAATAAATCCAAATAATATAAAATAACTATATAAATACTTGATTATGGGCCCTGCCCTTGCTGTGGACCTAGGGGTGGTTCCCATGGACACCTTGGGGAACAGGAACAATACAAAAAAAAATATATAAATGAAATGAAATTATAAATAAAATAAAACGATATAAATAAAACAAATAAAATAAATAACAACTATAATGAATCCCAAAATATATAAAATAACTATATAAATACTCGATTATGGGCCCTGCCTTGCTGTGGACCTAGAGGGTGGTCCCAGAGACACCCTGGGGAACAGGAACAATAAAAAAAAATATATATATATATAAATGAAATAAAATTATAAATAAAATAAAACGATATAAATAAAATAAATACAATAAATAACAACTATAATAAATACAAATATATATAAAATAACTACATAAATACTCGATTTTGGGCCCTGCCCTTGCTGTGGACCTAGGGGGTGGTCCCCATGGACACCCTGGGGAACAGGAACAATAACAAAAAATATATATAAATGAAATGAAATTATAAATAAAATAAAACGATATAAATAAAATAAATAAAATAAATAACAACTATAATAAATCCCAATATATGAAAAAATAACTATATAACTACTCGATTATGGTCCCTGCCCTTGCTGTGGACCTAGGGGGTGGTCCCATGGACACCCTGGGGAACAGGAACAATAACAAAATTAATATATAAATGAAATAAAATATAAATAAAATAAAACGATATAAATAAAATAAATAAAATAAATAACAACTATAATAAATCCCAATACTGTATACAAAAAATAACAATATAAATACTCGATTATGGGCCCTGCCCTTGCTGTGGACCTAGAGGGTGGTCCCAGAGACACCCTGGGGAACAGGAACAATAAAAAAAATATATATATATTATATAAATGAAATAAAATTATAAATAAAATAAAACAATATAAATAAAATAAAAAAAATAAATTACAACTATAATAAATCCAAATATATAAAAAATAACTATTTAAATATTCGATTATGGGCCCTGCCCTTGCTGTGGAGCTAGGGGGTGGTCCCATGGACACCTTCGGGAACAGGAACAATAAAAAAAAAATATATATAAATGAAATAAAATTATAAATATAATAAAACGATATAAATAAAATAAATAAAATAAATAACAACTATAATAAATCCCAATATATAAATACTCGATTATGGGCCCTGCCCTTGCTGTGGAGCTAGGGGGTGGTCCCATGGACACCCTGGGGAACAGGAACAATAACAAAAAATATATATAAATGAAATGAAATTATAAATAAAATAAAACGATATAAATGAAATAAATAAAATAAATAACAACTATAATAAATCCCAATATATGAAAAATAACTATATAACTACTCGATTATGGGCCCTGCCCTTGCTGTGGACCTAGGGGGTGGTCCCATGGACACCCTGGGGAACAGGAACAATAACAAAATATATATATATATATATAATGAAATAAAATTATAAATAAAATAAAACGATATAAATAAAAAAAAAAAAAAATAACAACTATAATAAATCCCAATATATACAAAATATCTATATAAATACTCGATTATGGCCCCTGCCCTTGCTGTGGATCTAGGGGGTGGTCCCATGGACACCCTGGGGAACAGGAACAATAAAAAAAATATATATATATAAATGAAATAAAATTATAAATAAAATAAAACGATATAAATAAAATAAATATAATAAATAACAACTATAATAAATACAAATATAATATAAAATAACTATATAAATACTCGATTATGGGCCCTGCCCTTGCTGTGGAGCTAGGGGGTGGTCCCATGGACACCCTCGGGAACAGGAACAATAAACAAATATATATAAATGAAATAAAATTATAAATAAAATAAAACGATATAAATAAAATAAATAAAATAAATAACAACTATAATAAATCCAACTATATATAAAATAACTATATAAATACTTGATTATGGGCCCTGCCCTTGCTGTGGACCTAGGGGGTGGTCCCATGGACACCCTGGGGAACAGGAACAATACAAAAAAAATATATATAAATTAAATGAAATTATAAATAAAATAAAATGATATAAATAAAATAAATAAAATAAATAACAACTATAATAAATCCCAATACTGTATACAAAAAATAACAATATAAATGCTCGATTATGGGCCCTGCCCTTGCTGTGGACCTAGAGGGTGGTCCCAGAGACACCCTGGGGAACAGGAACAATAAAAAAATATATATATATAAATGAAATAAAATTATAAATAAAATAAAACAATATAAATAAAATAAATAAAATAAATTACAACTATAATAAATCAAAATATATAAATAATAACTATTTAAATACTCGATTATGGGCCCTGCCCTTGCTGTGGAACTAGGGGGTGGTCCCATGGACACCCTTGGGAACAGGAACAATACAAAAAAATATATATAAATGAAATAAAATTATAAATAAAATAAAACGATATAAATAAAATAAATAAAATAAATAACAACTATAATAAATCCCAATATTTAAAAAAAATATATATAAATACTCTATTATGGGCCCTGCCCTTGCTGTGGAGCTAGGGGGTGGTCCCATGGACACCCTCGGGAACAGGAACAATACAAAAAAATATATATAAATGAAATAAAATTATAAATAAAATATAATGATATAAATAAAATAAATAAAATAAATAACAACTATAATAAATCCCAATATATAAAAAATAACTATATTAATACTCGATTATGGGCCCTGCCCTTGCTGTGGACCTAGGGGGTGGTCCCAGAGACACCCTGGGGAACAGGAACAATAACAAAAAATATATATAAATGAAATAAATTAATAAATAAAATAAAACGATATAAATAAAATAAATAACAACTATAATAAATACAAATATATATATAAAATAACTATATAAATACTCGATTATGGGCCCTGCCCTTGCTGTGGAGCTAGGGATTGGTCCCATGGACACCCTGGGGAACAGGAATAATAAAATATATATATATATAAATGAAATAAAATTATTAATAAAATAAAATGATATAAATAAAATAAATAAAATAAATATAAACTATAATAAATCCCAATAAATAAAAATAGGCCTATATATAAAATAACAATAGAAATACTGGAATATATATATATATATACCGGTATATATATATATATAAAATAAAGATAGGCCTAGCCTATGCCTAAACATATAATATATCCCAGCTGTGAGGAAAAGGTAAAAGGTCAAGGAGTGCTGACCCGCCGCGGGCAAGTAATTATGGGACTAGCTTAGGTCAGTGGTCTTCAACCTTTTTGAGACAATGGCCTACTTCTGGCATTCCCAAACACTCATGGCCCACTTTCCTTCAGATTTTGAATATGATTTTAATACATTCATATATTTCACATTTATGAAATGTTTTTGCAGTTTACTTTTGTCTTCAAAAAATGAACCACTGTACTGTAATCGCTGTAAATATAACTTGTGTACTGTACTTAAAACTTTAAATATACTATAACAGCCAAAAGACATATATATAACAAAATACTCCACTTCACCATGTAAGTACTAACTAGGTTAGGAAGCTAGTGTAATGGCTGTACTTGCTTCCTATCCATAAGGCTATCAAATCGGAGGGAAATTGCCGCTAAGTCACATTACATATCATCCTCCACCTTTAAGTTCTTTCTCGATTTTGTTTTACTGTATTTTGAAGTAGGAGTAGTAAACCCTGACTCACACATATATGTGGAAGAAAAAGGTAGAAGTGTTTTTAGTGCAATCTTTCCTATTCTAGGGTATGATGCACTTATTTGGGCCCTGAATTCCTGTACAGAAAGTTCGTTATGCAATTCTTTTACACCTGAATCAATTATTATTTCAAAGTATTCATCTTGGTCAGGGTCTGTAACAGAATCTGGTTCAAGATTAAATGGATTTCTTACAATGACAGATCTATGCCCTCAAGATCAGGGAAGGACCTGGAAAAATCTTGGTCCTAATGTTGCAGGTGATTAATTATTTCTTGGAGACAATAATCTATTTTGTCTTTTCCTTTAGCAACTTCACAACACTTCTCAAACATTGCAAAGTTACCTGCGTTAACTCTACTAGCCCAGTTCTTGAACCTAGCAATGCAATCATGCAATGGGTCAACATAAGGAATCACAGAAGTTTCAGATTAAGTGTATTAAGCTGATCAAATAGATCAACTAAGTATGCTAAACTTAGTGCCTTAGTGGTCACTGAACAAAATTAGATTCCTTGTCTTGCATACCCAAAAACGTCTTTAGAGCTTCTCTAAGTTCAAAGACTCGACTGAGAACATTGCCTTTTGACATCCATCGAACTTTAGTGTAGAATAGCAGAAATTGATGCTCTGAATCGAAGTCTTTTAAGCAGAGCTCTTTGAAAAGACGTGAGTTGTCAGGCTTGGACTTTACATAATGGACAATATTTATGGCACTGTCCAAGATGGCTTGGATATCCTACGAAGGGTTCTGGATGCAAGTGACTGACGGTGAATCATGCAATGATTCACTGTAAACCCAGGAGTAGCCTCTTAAACTCTGGATGTAAACCCTGACTTTGAACCTAACATTGCAGGTACCTCATCAGTACATACGTCACACATGTTCCCCGACGACAGTGCTTCCTAATGCAAACAATGAATTACCTTTTTCATTATATCTTCACCTTTTATTTTATTTATTTTGTTTTATATTCTACCCTACCTAGTAGAGGTTCGTGGCCCACCTGAGAACCAGCCCATGGCCCACTAGTAGGCCATGGCCCACAGGTTGAAGACCACTGGCTTAGGTACTTTACCCAGACATATGTGGCTGTCCAAAGGTTCAGTGCTGTAGTGTAGTGTACAGTGGCGCATAAAAGTCTTGTATGTTTTTATGTCAGGCTATTTACCGTGACATATTTGTACTTACCTTGACATTTTTGTCTAAACAATTCGTTTATAATTATCCACACTTCACTGTTAGTTACTTCACTCAAATAAAACTGTGTATTCACTCAAAAATTGCCCAAATTGGGCTTTAAAAAAATGACAAAAATGGGCAAAACACAACTATATTTCGTAATTACAGCTTTATTATACTTCGTAGGTAGTATTTATTGATAAATATATTGGTCTTTCAAGCGAAAATGAAGGTTTTAGGGCAATATATATACGACACACACGTATAGCCTAGCTTACATTCGTAATCACAAACCTAACATAAGTTAGGAATGTGACTACGAATGCTTACTACATTAACCCTACGAATATGATATAAATAATATTATTCACAGTTCACAACACTTCCGCTGGGTCCATTCTAGCCGCCTAAAAACCACATGGCTGGCTATGGAGAGGCGAACAACGAGGCACAAAGTCACAAATCACGAGTAATCACCAACCTAACATAAGTTTGGAATGTGACTTCGAATGCTTACTACACTAACCCTACGAATATGATATAAATAATAGTATTCACAGTTCACAACACTTCCACTGGGTCCATTCTAGCTGCCTAAAAACCACATGGCTGGCTATGGAGAGGCGAACAACGAGGCACAAAGTCACAAATCACGAGTTATATACATAAATTATAAATACATAGCCACAAATTGATGATACACTGCCACTTGGTACATAAATAATCAAGATTTGCCCGCCTGAAACCCGCTCCATGGCGGGCAATGGAGGCGAGACGAGATTTAAAGGTCCAGGAGTACTACCTCACAGACTGGCAGCCGGCTCACAACTGGTGAAACAAAGCCCTGCACTCCTCTCACAGGGACACTAGGGAGTTGCCAGATATTTCATTTTGTAACTTACTGATGGCTAACTTACCAGCCAAAAACGCGTCATAATCGTGTTATAAACTTATTTACCACGAATATTTCTAACTTACGGGTGGCATTATGACGCGATTGCGTTATACGACCACTCTTCGAGGTATGGCGTTAGGACGCGATCGCGTCCTAAAAATGCGGGAGGGGTTAATCACTATCATCTACATGGCTTCTACACCCTCTCAGTAGGTACTCACATTCCGGTGCCTCTTAACCAGTAGACCTACATAACTACCTAGGAGTTAATTGTCGGTACCAAACTCATTAAGGGGAGATGGGCCGTTTTCTGGACACTCTTCTCCCTCATGCTTAGCCCCTTTAGTTTTCAGATTTTAAGACGTTTAGCCCATTTGTTTGGCAATTTAAAACCTTTCGCCCCTTTTCTTTGTCAATATTAAGATTTTTCGTGCCATCTACAGTAGGTGTCGACTTTTCTTGGCGAGTTATATCGAGCCTGTAATTTAGAAGGAACCGGCCTACGGCCTGGAAATTTCCCTACCGAAAAATGTACAAATATATCTTGAAGGGGGATCCTGTTTTTTTTTGTTTTACTTTGATGGAGGTCTACGGAGGAAACAAGACTACAAATCTATTCTATATATCTATATACTCAGGCCCAATCCCCACTTTTCCTATTTTTGTTAATAATAATAAATAATAATAAATAGATAAACAAAATCGACCAAACAGTGAACCATCCCCCCTTATCCCTACCTACCCCTGTCATTCTTACCATCCATGTCTTCTGTCTAGCCTGCCCCTCTGTTTCTGCCATGCCTAGTAAACGGTGGTATTTTTTGTAGTTCTATATGAAGTAATGGGTTATTAGCGTGTTCATCTTATTGCCCATCATCACTATATTATTCTCACTCTCTCTTCCTCCTCCTCTTCTTCTAAATCATCTTCTTCTTCTTCTCAGTAGGTACCCCATCCCTTCCTTCGTTAACAAGCTAGCCTCCACAAATAATTACCTACCGTTAATGACCTATACCAAACTCATTAACACCATCCCCCTGACCCGTCTTCCTGTCCAGTCTTCCGTTTCCTTTCCTAACTTTCTGTGCCTTATCCCCTTCTCTGCCGGTTACGTCTTTTTAATTTATAAGAACATAAGAACATAAGAAAATGGGAGTCTGCAGAAAGCCGATTGGCCTAAGCAAGGCAGATCCCTGTCCCACACAACCCCAATTACAAGGCCCAATTATAGGCTCAACACTCTAATACCCTGAGGATCATCTTACCAAAACGGTTAGAGATTAACGTAGGATTACGGGGGTCTGCAGAGCGCTGATTGGCCCAACCCTGCTGATCCCCCTTCACACCCAACCCTTCTCGTCCATATGCTTATCCAATTTTATCTTAAAGCTCCCTATCGTTTTTAATCCCACTATAGCACTTGGTAGTCCATTCCACCCATCTACAACTCTGTTACCAAACCAATATTTGCCCATATCTTTTCTGAAACGAAATTTATCTAATTTGAAACCATTGGTACGAGTTCTTTCGCTATCACTGAGCTTTAGTACATTTGTCATGTCCCCTTTGTTAATCCCACTAACCCACTTGAACACCTCTATCATATCCCCTCTAACTCTGCGTCTCTCTAACGAATGTAAGCCTAATTTCTTCAACCTTTCTTTATACGGAAGATTTCAAATATTATGGATCATTTTTGTCATTCTACGTTGTACTCTCTCCAATGAATCTATGTCCATTCTGTAATAAGGACACCAAAATTGAACAGCATAATCCATATGGGGTCTCACTAATGACAAGTAAAGTTTTAAGATAACATCAGCAGTTCTGTTACTCACACTCCTTGAGATGAACCCGAGAATCTTGTTTGCCTTGTTTCGAACGCTTATACACTGTTGTCTAGGCTTCAAATCATTGCTAACAAACACACCTAGATCTTTCTCACAATTCGAGTTTTCTAATTCCACATTAGCTAGTTTATATTTAACATTTGTATGCATCTTCCCTATCTTTAATACCTTGCATTTGTCAATGTTAAACTTCATCTGCCAATTTACTGACCATTCGTGTAAGGTATCTAGATCCCTTTGGAGGCACTCTATATCTCTATCTGAATCAATTGTTCTCCCCATTTTGGTATCGTCTGCAAATTTACTTATCCTACTAGTTATACCTAAATCAAGGTCATTTATGTATATAACAAACAACAGAGGACCTAATACAGATCCCTGGGGGACACCACTTTTGACTGCTCCCCATTCTGACTTCGTACCATTTATGCTGACTCTCTGCTTCCTACCAATTAGCCATGACCTAATCCATCCCAACAACGCCCCACCTATTCCATGCGCCTCAACCTTTCTCATCAATCTCTCATGGGGGACTCTGTCGAAAGCTTTACTGAAATCTAAATATATTATATCATATGACTTGTCATTATCTACTGCTTCATATACCTCTGAGAAAAAACTAAGCAAATTAGTAAGGCAAGAACGTCCCTGAGTGAATCCATGCTGAGAAGAATTTATTAAATTAAATGTATCTAAGTGGTTTCTAATTTTACTAGCAATAATTGACTCTAGTAGCTTTCCTATGATTGATGTAAGACTAATGGGACGGTAATTGGATGCTATTGATTTGTCACCTTTTTTGAAGATCGGAACTACATTTGCAAGCTTCCAAGCTTCTGGAACTATACCTGTTTCTAATGACTTGTTAAATAGAAATGTTAATGGGTAACTTAACTCATCCCTACATTCTGTTAATACTCTAGCATATACCTCATCAGGACCAGGCGATTTATGAGGTTTCAGTCTGTCAATTTCCTTAAGCACATCATTTCTACTTATAGTAACCGTACTTAACCTATTTTCTATACTATCGCTATATACCTTACGGACTTCTGGAAACTGTGCCAAATTTTCATTAGTGAAAACGGAAAGAAATTGACTATTTAATGTACTGCACATTTCTAAATCATTTTCTGTCATTTCTCCTATCGAAGTTTTAAGGGGACCAATTACATCTCTAACCTTGGATTTATATAGTTGGTAAAAAGCTTTAGGATTATTTTTTGAGTCATTGGCAACCTTAATTTCATAATTTCTTTTTTCTTTCCTAATATCCTTTTTTACCTGTCTTGATAGATTCTGATAGTAAGCAAGTAGGTGAATTTCGCCTTTTCTAATTTTTCTATATATTCCTATCTTTTGTCCTAGAAGATCTAATAGTCTATTATTCATCCATTTGGGTTGGTTCTGTGTTGATCTAAATTTTCTTTTGGGGATGTATTTATTTTGTGCATTGAATACTGACTTGATCAAATTATCGTATGTATCTACCAAGGTTGACGTCTCTTCCTGACTTAAGATGACAGGTGCCTGAGAAGGGGTACACTCATTTGGACACCTGGATCGACTTAATTTTTTTACCATAGGGTCCGCTGATAGGGCTCTTCTTAACCCACCATAATTGGCTTTTCTAAAGTCAGGTATTAATGTTGTATTCTCTCTGGTATTACCTTTCCATTGTATATTAAAATACACAGAATTGTGGTCACTATTTCCTAGGTGGTCCCCTATCTCTACATTATTTACCATATGTTCATTGTTACTGAAAACTAAATCGAGAATATTATTACCTCTAGTCGGCGTATCTATGAATTGAAATAAAAAACTATCTTGTACTACCTCTATAAACTCCTCAGAATCAGAGTCTCCTATTTGATGCTGCCAATCTATATTCGGAAAATTAAAATCCCCCATAATGCACACATTGCTAAACCTTGATGCCATTTTAATTTCCTCCCATAATGACGTTCCGTCATTTCTACTCATATTTGGCGGTCTATACATAACTCCAATAACTATGGTCTCACTACCTTCGTTAACCTCTACCCAAACACTTTCATTATCGTTATTTAGTCTAATACCTGATTTAATACAGCTTTTTAATGTACTCCTTACAAACACTGCTATACCGCCACCCCTCTTACTTGTTCGGTCATATTTAAACAAACTATATCCTGGTATATCAAATTCTGCTAAAAAATGCCTGGTTTCTGTATTAATCCACGTTTCAGTTAGCGCTATTATGTCTATATTTTCTTTGCTAACAAGGGCTCTAAGTTCGTTCATTTTGTTACATAGACTCCTACAGTTTGTGTAATATACTCTCAATTTACTTCTTTTCTTTATACCTAATTTACCTTTGTTTTTAGCGACATTTCCATCTTCCGTTGCACCATCACTACTATCATTTGCATTATAGTCATCATTTTTAGCATGAGACTGAATATCCTTATCGTTTTCGCCTGACGCTAAAATTGTTCCATTTAACCTCTCATTTACACTCTCAATATTTCTGTTCAAAACCCCACAACCACCCTATCTAAAGAACAATTTGATTTGATATCCACATTCCTTTCTTCCCTAACGAGCAGATCTCCATATTTATATAATTACCTACCATTAATTACCTATATCATACTCACTAACCAACCTACCCCTTCCCATTCTTCCGTTTCCCTTTCTATACAGTCTTTATCACCAGGGGCTCACTGGTGTAGTGACTAGCGTTTGGACTTCCACCCAGAAGGCCCAGGTTCGCGCCCACGCTCGGCGCATTAAAGATTTTTTTTTCACAAACACTGAGTCATTACCATCCCTCATGAGCAGGGGATAGGGAAGTAGTACAGGACCCCAATGGAAATACGCCTAATCGGCCTTATTGGGCTATCCTTACCTGGCTTAGCATGCGCTAGCTTTAAGAACTATTATTATTATTATTATTATCAATATTTTGTGGACCCTTTAATATATACAGTGTATATATACATACGGTATATATATATATATATATATATATATTAATCTGGACACATCTCCTTCACGCATTTTAAGACGTTCGCTTCATTAGTTTGACGATTTTAAAACCTTTTGCCACATTTCTTTGTCAATTTTAGGACCAATCGTGCCCTTCAGGTATCGATTTTTTTCCTGACGAGTGATAGCGAGTCTGTACTTTAGGAGGAATCGGGCTTTGGCTGGGACATTTCACTACCGAAAAATTTACAAATTTATCTCGACGCGAGGTTGTAGGGAGCTTAATTGAGGTCCCGAGAGGAAACTAAATATATTGATAAATATATAGCCTAAATAAATAAACAAAACATTTATAAACACAAATTCCTCCCCTGAAACTATTCCCAAACCTTACTTCTCTCTCTCTCTCTTTCTCATACACATGATCTAAAAATAACCAGGCTGGCATCTGTGTCATGCGGCCCCTTCTCTCCCTGGCCCATGCATACACCAAACCCCTTTATGAATATGCAGAGACACAATCACCTGCAAACGCCACTACCAAAATACACACACAGAGAGAGATACACGCACACACAAACACAAGCAAACACAGGCACGCGCGCACACAAACCCATACGCACAGGTCGCATTTTGCACACATTATATGCCTATTGTTTTTCCTTAAAAAACAAAATACATACACAGAGGCACACTCACATTCATGCACACACAGGCACGCACGCACACAAATCCATATGCGCGCCCATGCACACACATGCCGTACTTTGCAAACATAACATTATACCTATTGTTTTTCGTTGAACGACTGTGTTAAGATGAAATAAAAGCAATGTTATTTAAGGCTCAGACCTTCTGAATACGAGTTGTATACCACAATGATACTATGTTAAATAAATACTGTTTTAGCCCATTAGGAAAGGAAACGCAGAGCTTCAAAATCTCGTATGTGCGTCGAAAGCATCGTCAGGAATGTTTAATGTTTTGAAAGCACCAACGAAAGCTTGGATATATCTGCATTTCCTTGCCCTATACGTTACTAAAGTATGCAGTACTAAAGAGAGGCTGGCGGCAACTCGTACTCTGTTTATTGCAAGGGAGTAGGCGAAAGAGATTGAACTTTCAGGCAGAGTACAGGATTGTGTAGTCAACTTTCACTATTTGACTTCTCACAAAATATCCTAATATCAGAAAATATCCTAAGGCATCAAATTACACACCAATATTAGCTATACTTGGACAATTATAAGTCCCTCTTTTATGGCAAGAGTGCCCGGTCACCATACTGAACTTCCGTTTAGTTTAGTTTGGCGATTTTAATGACCTTTGCCCCATTTCTTTGTCAAATCTAAGACCTTTCGTGCCATTTGTGTGTCGGTTTTTCCGTGGCGAGCAATAGCGAGCCTATAATTTATGAAGAATCGGCCTTCGGCCGGGACAATATTCTACCGAAAAAAGTACAAAGTTTTGCACGAAGTGGAGGGTCATACGTTTTGTTTTGTTAAAGCTTGATGCAGATCTAGGGAGGGAAAAACAAGTTTGAGGAAGAAGGGTAGTGGATGTAGGAACTGCAGTGTCCGGTGATCATACTTCCGTTTAGTTCTCTGCTGTATGGATAAAGGGGAATGATTCGATATACCAACCTGCACAATTTTCTAATATAATGTACCCCATCCTAATCTAACCTAGCCGAACTTGACCTAAGATATCCAACCGTATCCTAACTAACCTAACCTAGCCAGCCCTATCCTAAACGTAACCTAACCAATCCAATCTTATCCTAACCTGACCTAGCCTGTAACAAAAGTCGTCTAATGATAGCCAGAATAAGCTGTCAAAATGCATCATAATCTTCAGAGGGTTAAACTACCCAACCTTTCCATAATATGACTTGGTCTCACGTAGCTTGATCAATTGACCACTTTCGGGTTTCAGGCTATAAGGAAGTTGGAGCCGTGAACATCGATATTAAAGAAAAATGCAATAATAATGTAGGTTACTGTTGGATAAAAAAATATGATCAATTTGAGTTTATGTATTTATATATGTATTATGACCGCATTTTAGCTGATAATTCTGTTAAATATTGATGGCCACAGCTCCAACTTCCTTATAGACCAAAACTCGCAAGTGATCAATTATGGGTCTTGTTTGAGAATATACAATGGATAACGACATTATGAAGTCCAAGGAACACGCGACTAAGATAGGAAAGAAAAATATAGTCATTATAACATTTTGAAAGCATAATTATGATGTTAATGAAGTATATACTTTGGGTATTACATTGAATGCAACGTTGTGCACTCTCTAAGCTAGCGACTGATACTGTATGAACCTTTAATAAAGTCGAACTTTCTTTCCCCCCCCCCCCCCCAAAAAAAAAAAAAAAAGAGAATGGAAGGTGAAGTAAAGAACTGAACTTTGTTATTCTGGTTAACCCTTTGAGTACCAGCGACGTGTGTTAGATTTTATGCTAGCTATATTTAGACGATATTATGCAGCTTAGAAAGGATTTGTGGTAGTTAAAAGGTTTATTTGAGATAGTGTGAAGCCTTATTATTGCTAGAGATCCTTCATAAACTGAATAGAATCGTCAAGTAGTTGCCAGAATATGATGAAAAGGACACCACCGGTACTGTATGGGTAAATTCATATTTGTTTTCACCAACCCACCAATTAATTTACAAATAAACCTAACAACTGAAATCAATGAAAGTAATGAATACATGTGGTATTCCAAGGACTCGAACTTAGGATACTCACACCGAAATTCCGCATACTAAGCATTACGCTATCAAGACAGTTAAAGGTTTAAGCAAAAGCCTACGATATATTATACATTCTCGAATACTACATATTAATCTTAGCCTGTACATACTCCCAACCAATGTATTTCAGTTTGTCCCCTAGGCTAACAAATTCACTGAAAGCCATTAAGGGAGATCACCTCGCTGTTTTTCTCTTTCTCTCCCTCTCTCTTTGGCTTGTTTCCATTCGACCCCATTCAGCCTACTGTTTTAAGACGTTTACTCCCATCCAGGTGTCAATATTATCCTGGCGAGCCAGCATATATATATTTTTGTTTTGACAGCAAGCTAAATTTGTACATTTTTCGATAGCAAAATGTCTGCGGCGAAGCCTGATTTCTCCATACAATGCTGGCTCGCTATCGCTCGCCAGGAAGAAATCGACACCTGGATGGGGATAAGCGTCTTAAAACAGTTGGCTGAATGGGGCCGAATGGATACAACTCAGGGAAAGAGAGAAACGGAGAGAAAGATAACAAAAACAGATGGTGACCCCCTTAACTGGTCATAATAATAAACGGCTTCATAAGACAATACAGTAATAATCCACTCATACACATTTTTAATTCCACATAAATCAAGTAGTGTACTGTATGTGGCTAACTATACAATCATCCACGTAAGTTCTGTTCCTCTCTGTCATCTTATACATCAGATCAGGTGAAGGTATTGAGGGATAAGCCTTTACAACGGCACCTCGTAGCTACTTTCTTCTTTTCCTATGTTTCTGAAGAGTGTAGAGAGGGGAGAAGGGGTGTTGAAGAGAGAGGAAGCTGTTGGAGTGGCTTTGTTATGAGTGTTATTAGTCTGTATACGTCGTCGAGGTGTCCCCCGACTTGGAAATGTAATGCGTATGACTGAATTACGAGTGTAGTTTCTGATGCAGTACGTGGTTAACTCATCGAACATTCGTTATCCAATCCAGCCATGACGCCACTCTCATTATATTATGACGAGGAACGGAACTTATGTGGGCAACTGTACACGAGGTTACCATAGGGATACACAAGCATCTCATAGTAAATCAGCCCCTAACCATTCATTTGCATATTTTATTTTTTAGGGGGGGGGGGGCAAGTAACGAGTTTCAGATGAGTTTCTGATTGACCTCTATACAGCTAGACTTATTTGTGAGGCATGACAACAACGAATATAGTTTGGGTTTTCCTGTACTGCATATTCGTCGGTAATCCAGAAAGCTTGACAACAAAATTAAGGTAGGCAGAGAAATTATATGGATTTATTTTTTCACGAGTGGATAAACAGAATATCTCGTAAGACACGATACTACTGGACCCCTTTCTCCCTCGTGCTTAGCACCATTAGTTTTGAAAATTTAAGTTGCTCGCCCCATAAGTTTGGCGATTTTAAGATTTTTCGGACCTAATTTAGGTGTTAATTTATTCATGGCGAGCGATAGCATGACTACAATTTAGGAGTAACCGGGCTTTGGCCAGGGTATTTCTTTACCGCTTGATGGATGTCAAGGGAGGAATCTAATATATATGTCTATCTATCTATCTATTGCCGGACGCCTTACTCCCCTTACGAGGGTGGCAATACACAGAATGCCCCCAAGCGGACCTATTCCCTGTGAGAGGGACAACCCGAGACAGTTTAGTGAAGGACTTACAGGATTGACCACTCAATGTAGGATCCGTCCGACTCCGAAGCCCTCTGTGTATCTTGTTAGCACTATTTTTCTACAGTGGTGTTCGGCTAATCCATCCACTAACCTGCCTTACCCTTAGGTAAGCAGTACGGATTTGTATCAGGTTTACTCCCCTAGACAGGTTGCCAACCAAGGCTGACGAGTCCCATCCGCCCGGATTTGTATAAGGTTGTCTCCCCTAGCTGAGTTGCCGACCAAGGCTAACGAGTCCCATCCACCCATTATATATATATATATATATATATACCGGTATATATATATATATATATATATATATATATATATATACATATATATATACAGTGTGTATATATATATATATATATATATATATATATATATATATATATATATATATATATATATATCATTATTAATAAACCAATAAATACATGAATACATACAAATCTCCCCTTAATCTAGTTAGTCGCCTTGATTCCTTACGGGGTGGATACGAATGAATCGCCTCCATATTCAGAGGTGTTTCATTTGATGCTCTAGGGCGTTTGAGATTGAGAAAATACAGAGGATGAAATACTGCAATAGGTGTAGTAAGAATAGAAGACAGATATATGGAATGGAAGAGAGTGTGAGGTTAAGATAAATATGAGAGAGAGAGAGCGAGAGAGATTGAGTGAGAGTGAGAGAGCTAGAGCACTGCAGAAGTTAACAAAAAAATAGTTGAAGTGGAAGGTTGAATGAAAGGGAAGAGAGAGAGAGAGAGAGAGAGAGAGAGAGAGAGAGAGAGAGAGAGAGAGAGAGAGAGAGAGAGAGAGAGAGAGAAGGGAGTGAGAATGAATGACATCAAGGGAAAGTTGCAGAGAACTATTAACGCAACACGTTTATAATAGCGTTGTGCTTGCTAGCTAACTTGGTAAACCAAAGCTAACCGGACTTTGTAAAATTGTATTATCTGAGAACGTTCAGACTTATTACTAACATACAAGGGTCTGGGGTTCTCGAAAAGAGGGTCCAGACTTGACGTTCTTCCTAACATGTACTGGCTAAATTATCCAATAGGGTGGTTAGCCTACAAAGTCCTGTTATAATAATAAAACAAATTACACGAACAAAAAACACATATACTGTAGATATATATATATATATATATATATATATATATATATAAGAACATAAGAACATAAGAAAATGGGAGTCTGCAGAAAGCCGATTGGCCTAAGCAAGGCAGATCCCTGTCCCACACAATCCCAATTACAAAGCCCAATTATAGGTTCAACACTCTAATACCCTGAGGATCATCTTACCAAAACGGTTAGAGATTAACGCAGGATTACGGGGGTCTGCAGAGCGCTGATTGGCCCAACCCTGCTGATCCCCCTTCACACCCAACCCTTCTCGTCCATATGCTTATCCAATTTTATCTTAAAGCTCCCTATCGTTTTTAATCCCACTATAGCACTTGGTAGTCCATTCCACCCATCTACAACTCTGTTACCAAACCAATATTTGCCTATATCTTTTCTGAAACGAAATTTATCTAATTTGAAACCATTGGTACGAGTTCTTTCGCTATCACTGAGCTTTAGTACATTTGTCATGTCCCCTTTGTTAATCCCACTAACCCACTTGAACACCTCTATCATATCCCCTCTAACTCTGCGTCTCTCTAACGAATGTAAGCCTAATTTCTTCAACCTTTCTTTATACGGAAGATTTCTAATATTATGGATCATTTTTGTCATTCTACGTTGTACTCTCTCCAATGAATCTATGTCCATTCTGTAATAAGGACACCAAAATTGAACAGCATAATCCATATGGGGTCTCACTAATGACAAGTAAAGTTTTAAGATAACATCAGCAGTTCTGTTACTCACACTCCTTGAGATGAACCCGAGAATCTTGTTTGCCTTGTTTCGAACGCTTATACACTGTTGTCTAGGCTTCAAATCATTGCTAACAAACACACCTAGATCTTTCTCACAATTCGAGTTTTCTAATTCCACATTAGCTAGTTTATATTTAACATTTGTATGCATCTTCCCTATCTTTAATACCTTGCATTTGTCAATGTTAAACTTCATCTGCCAATTTACTGACCATTCGTGTAAGGTATCTAGATCCCTTTGGAGGCACTCTATATCTCTATCTGAATCAATTGTTCTCCCCATTTTGGTATCGTCTGCAAATTTACTTATCCTACTAGTTATACCTAAATTAAGGTCATTTATATATATAACAAACAACAGGGGACCTAATAC
>JBAKBP010037222.1:0-17551 GCA_037953745.1 Lithodes maja | reverse complement strand
CTAGCATTTATTGTGACCCGTATTCTGCATTATAATTGTTCAAGATTCTTTACGAACATCTTCCCAGCATCAGACTTATTTCAGAAGTTTCCAGTTGATGTTGCAGGACTAGCATTGCACTTTCTTTAATACAGGAGTGCCAGTTATTTGAGTATCTACCGTAACGTTAATTAATCACGTTAACTATCTTTTCTTTGTGTAACATAATCGAGTAATCTTTTACTGTTTGAGAATAGGCTGTTTCATTGAGCGTCAGCCTAGTGTGTGTGCACCAGTTACCGAGTCATAGGATACCTCGTTGTCCAGGCACGACTCAGGGCGGTAATGGTGTTTTGTTTTCCAGTGTTTAAGGCAGGGGTTGGATCTAGTGTTACCGTTGTTGCTTTTTGCCATTATCTAGTCCAATGTTGAAGAGCCCTGTGTCATTGAGAACCTGGATCGTAACACTATGACTTAAATTGCTTCAAACTCTGTGTGTTCAGGCATTTTGGCTCGAACGTCCCTTGATTTTGGCCCTGTCACTCTTTCAACTATGGGGGAGGCACTCGCTATAGGCAGTTATGCCTTTTGCCTCCCTCAATCACATAGAAAAAAAAACAAAAAAACAAAAAAGTAGTTGCATGATACATTAGCCTATTTGTGTGTACTGCATTCCTGATTTTTTGTTTCTGTGAATAGGCTATCCTCGTATTCGGGAAATTATGTTTTTGTGACTAGGCTTTGTCAGTCAGCCATTTTCTGCGTATTCCAGTTTGTTTTTATTGTGTGTGTTTGTGTTGTTATATATATATTTTTTTCCTGACTAGGCTACGTCAGTCGATCTAGTGTTTTTTGTTAACACTACTTCAATTTTGTGCTCGTGACTAGGCGACGCCGGTCAGCCAATTTCTGCCTATTTCAGAATTTTTGTTTTGTGACATAGCTGAGTCAGTCGGCCAATTCCTGCATATCACACCCGGTCGCCTATTCTGCATCCTTGCAGCCTATTCCTGCGGTTTACGGAATTCTCTTTTTCTGTTTTTGACTAGGCTATCCCCTGGTGGCCTTTTGCCACACATTCCATAATGTTTGTCTTTGACTAGGTTAATACCCCTGGTAGCCTATTTTTTTGTTTTATTTTCTTCCAGAATCTCTGTTCTTGACTGGGCTAGCACCCCTGGTAGCTTATTTCCAAGCACTCCAAACTTTTTGTTTTGCCTTAACCATCACTGCAAAATCCACAGCAAGATGCCCAATCTACGTGACTGCGGGTCGTGCAACGGACGCTTCGTACGACAATCTTCAAGAACGAGAGCGCGACAAACTGCAGGTTCTGTGTCCAGCGGGCAGAACAAGAGGAGAAGCTAGGAAAGGCTCTCCAATTAATTGATGTGTTAACTTGCAGAGTTAATACCCTTGAAGAGTTCCTGAGTGCAAACGTTGGAAATGAAGCCTCACTGCCAGCAACAAGACACAGGGATTCAGAATTGCCAATGTCGGATGTAGTGCCACCTCAGACCTCAACCAACACCCAGACCTCTGACAATACCACAACCCTCGTTGCTGAGGAAGAAAATGTTCAGCTCTCAAGAAATAGTGTATGCCCAGGTACTGCTACCAAGAATGTCATCCCTACAACTATGTGTCGAATCCGTTTCCAAATTCTCCCCACCGATGAAGAAGATGAAACAGAGGACGTACGGCGTGTGGGGGACTCCATGGTACGCGGCCAGCTCAAGGAGTTCTGCACCTTTCAGGGGAGGTGTGGTGGAGTGGTCATGCCACTGGATTGGTAATCCAATGGACCCGGGTTCAAATCCCGATATGTCAATGGGAAGATATTATTGGGATTGAATTTGTGCTGTACCTAGTATCAGTGCATTACCACAAAGCCCACCGAAATGCCAAAAAAATACCCTCATTGTTCCCTGATTAAATAACACTGTATGAATATTCCCATATTCAAAATATGTTACAGGGGGACAATGCCTAGTGAGTTCACTGCTCAATAGGTGGCGTTCTGAGAGTGAGGGTCTGAGTCTGGAGGGTGAGACGGTGAAGCGCTTGAGCGAAGCAACCAGCAGCTTCAGAGATGGAGCTGCTTCGAGCCATGATGGATGCTTCACATGTCTCACTCCCCAGACTGGAACAAGACCTCACGGGCTTCACCGTGTTGAGCGGTCGAATGTACAGGCTCTCAGCCTATGCCCGAGAGGGAGTAGTTGGAATATAGAAAAAAAAAAAAAAAAAAAAAAAAAAAAAAAAAAAAAAAACTGGTCTCCCAGGACCAGTAAGCGATTCTGTATCCCAAGTGGCGGCGTGGACGACGTGGCTGCTGCTGTGGACGAGGTGACCAGGCTGGCCCCCACAAACACAACCTATGTCATACATATCTGATCAAATGACGTCCAGAGCACACGATCAGAGACACTCTTGAACAAATACAAGCAGCTTATCAAGACATACAAAGACAAATCTAGCAGGATCATCATCTCAGGCATCATTCCCCAGATTAAAGCAAAGAATTTGTCTGGTCCACAGCCACGAATATAAATCGTCAACTCCCCAACATCTGCAGGGAAGAGAACATCGGCTTCAACATCTTGGGATAATTTCTACCACGATCAACATTTGTTCTCAAGAGACGGTGTCCACCTAAACCCGGTAGGAGCTGCCCGGTTTGGCCGTCTGCTGAATGATGCTGTAAAGTACCTTCATTAAAAAAACGGAACCATGAGTCATCAGAATGGGAGGACAACTTAAATCTCAGAAGAAATACAAACCCAAGACAAGCAAAATCATCAAATACATGTGGCGATCATCAAATGATATCAAGAACCACATCTCTAAAGGTCTTCTACGTGAACGCTAGAAGTATACGGAATACATTTTTAGAACTAAAGGAACTTGTGTTTACAGAAAATGTTGATGTAATCGGCAAAACAGAATCTTGGCTAAATACAGAAGACAGACACTTTTTGGCAGAGTTTTCACTCCCCAGCTAAGTAATGTTTGAGAAAAGCAGAGTAAATAAAAATGAAGGCGGCGTTATATTTTTCATCAAATATTAAATATTGATTCACCTTATGTGCTAATAGAAAACAATAGAGGAACAAAAATAATCCTAGCATTAATATACAGGCCCCCAGCCCAATCAGTGCAAATCGACCAAGAAATTTACGAACAAATTGCAGAAATATGTAACATACACGATACTATAATTTTTTGCGACTTTAATTTACCAGTTACCAAGTGGGGCAACACTCTTACTTTACATTCTGGACACGATCTGTATGCCAACCTACACGAAAGATCCCTTCATCAATTTGTTCAATCTCCAACCCACGGTAATAATGTTCTTGACATTGTACTTGCAACAAATGAAGACTTGATCGATAACATACATGCCTGTTGGTGATGAATTCTACAATGGTGACCACCGTATGATCACTTTCAGTATACAATTTAATAGCAATAAACTCAATACCAGCAATGAGAAAGTTCCAAATTTCAAGCGAGCAAATTTCCATAAACTCAGAACAAAATGTAAAGAATCTAATTGGAGTTTTCAAATCAATAATGAGATAAACCAATCATGGAAAACTTTCACAGAAATTTACACGAACGTAGTATGGGAGTGCATACCATCAAAAAACAGAAGATCTGCACATAATAACAAGCCTAAATGGTGGAATAGAGAAATAACTGAATGTCTACTCGCTAAAACGAATGCTCACGAGAGATTACAAACCTCCGATAACAATAAAAATAGACAGGCTTTCAGAGATCTACGACGCAAATCAAAAAGGTTAATTAAACAAAGTTAAAAACAATTTGGAGTTACATGTTGCGAATCAAAGCAAGACTAACCCAAAGTAATTCTACAGTTACATCAGAAAGAAGAAAGTGGTGACTTCAACGATTGGACCCTTGGTTGATGAAAATGGAGATCTTACCAATGAAGATGCCAAAATAAGTAATACTCTTAACTACTTCTTTGCATCAGTCTTTACATCAGTCTTTACATCAGAAGAGCTAAGTGACATTCCTACTGTACCGCCAGTACAGACACACAATTTGGAAGTTCTTAGAAATATCAGCATTACTGAGGCAGAGGTACTGAGATGTTTAGATAACCTCAATGAAAGCAAATCGCCTGGACCCGATAGAATTTCTCCTAGAGTTCTTAAAGAAGCTAAATGCGAGCTCTCCAAACCCCTGACACTGATCTTCAACAAATCCTTGGAAACCGGCGAAATACCCGATGAGTGGAAGCTTTCAAACATAACACCAATTTAAAGAGAAAAAAAAATAGGAAATCTTTGCCTAGCAATTATCGTCCAATCAGCTTGACCTCAGTAGTATGCAAAATACTAGAAACAATAATAAGAAACAGACTCGTGAATCACTTGGAGGAAAATCATTTACTAAACGACACACAACATGGTTTTTGCAAAAAACGTTCCTGCTTAGCAAACCTTTTAGACTTCTTCCATGACATTCTAAATCTATATGACGAAAGTAAAGCTGTAGGTATTATATTCTTAGATTTCCAGAAAGCCTTTGATAAAGTTCCACAAGGATGGTTAATGATGAAATTAAAAGCACATGGAGTACAAGGCGGTGTTCTACAGTGTATAGAAAATTGGCTTAGTGAAAGGTAACAAAGAGTAGTTATTAATGGGGAAGCATCAACGTGAACCAATGTAACGTCGTGTACCTCAAGGATCAGTGCTGGGGCCAGTCCTTTTCCTAATTTACATTAACAACATAGATGTGGGTCTCACCTGTACAATCTCAAAGTTTACAGATGACACAAAAATAGCAAATACCGTACTGACAAATGAATGTTTCGAAGATATGATAAACAATCTAAACAAGCTTTCACAATGGGTTAAAATCTGGCAAATGTGCTTCAATGAAGATCAGTGTAAAGTACTGCATATCAGACACCGCAATGACAAAGCAGACTACTCGATGAATGGCACCCAGCTAAAGAGTGTAGACAGAGAAACCGATTTAGAAGTAACAATATCTAGTAACATAACACCAAGTCAACATTGTACTGAAGTTGTTAAGAGAGCAAATATAATTATAGGTTTCATAGGTAGATAACATAAATCAAAAGACATTATCCTCACCTTTTACAATTCATTGGTACGCCTACTTCTGGAATTTTGCGTTCAGTTCTGGTACCCTTACTATAAAAAAGATATAGACAAATTGGAACGAGTTCAACGTAGAGTTACCAAGATGATACCCTGTCTTCGGAACAAACCATATGAGGAACGTCTTAAAGAATTAAATTTATATCCATTAACCAAGCGCAGATTGAGAGGTGACCTTATTCAAGTTTTCAAAATCATTAAAGGCATTGACAACATGAACTGTGATAAATATTTTACGATTGATCGATCAAACAACACACGGGGAAATGGCTGTAAAATCATTGGTAAATCATTCTGTAACGAATCCAAGAATTTCTTCTTCAATCAAGTCGTCAACTTGTGGAATGGGCTTTCCCAAGATGTCATAGACTGCAACACCGTTAATTCCTTCAGAGTTCGCCTAGACAAGAATCTTGCCCTGAACCCATGGTTGACTGTAATTGAATAAATATTTTCTTTTGTAGTATTTGTTCAATAACCTAATAGATCTTAATGTAATTCCCCCTGCCATGAACTAAGCCCCAGGGCAGCACTTCCTTTTCAAATCTTTCCCACATTCTCACCGAAATACTGTTGCAACACTTGGAACAGCAGGTGTCGCATGACCTGTTGTTACTTGCTTTCCTTTGTACTCCTTTGAATTGCCGGAAAATGTGCTCGTGTGACACCAGCTTTATTCAAAGATGGTAATGCAACACGTACAGTTGTCTACTTGTGTTCATACTCACGCCGTGATATTATATATTACTTGTTAAAATCGTTCTTAACATCAATAACCCACAAATTAAATTCATGAAAGCATGTGATTATCCTAGGATTCGAGCCTAGGATATCTCATACATAACTTACAGCTCTACATTACACCATTATGTTATATTGAAGGACAAAATAGTAGGATATAATTACGAATCTAGTTTGTAGTGTAATAGTTGTTTCATACGGTCAATTAACTGTTACATTAGAATTATTACTAAGTTTCAAATATTAGTTTTACTTCCATAAACAAAATTTCTCTCTCTCTCTCTCTCTCTCTCTCTCTCTCTCTCTCTCTCTCTCTCTCTCTCTCTCTCTCTCAGCGACAGAAAGCAAAGAGTAGTCATAAACGGTAAGGCATCTAAATGGACCAATGTAAGTAGCGGGGAACCCCAGGGATCGGTACTAGGACCAATTCTCTTTCTAATTTACATCAACGACATAGATGATGGTCTCACCTGTACAATCTTAAAATTTGCTGACGATACAAAAATTGCAAATAGCGTACTCTCAAAAGAACAAGTTGACGATATGCAACACAATCTAGATAAATTGTCATGTTTGGCCCAAATTTGGCAAATGAGTTTCAATGCGGATAAATGTAAAGTACTACATATCGGATACCTAAATGAGAAAGCATTCGATGAATGGCACTCAGCTTAAGAATGTAAACAGAGAAACCGATCTGGTAGTAACAATATCGAGTAACCTAAAACCGAGTCAACAATGTTCAGAAGTTGTTAAGAAGGCAAACAAAATAATTGGCTTTATAGGCAGGTCATTTGAGCATATATCCAAAGAAGTTATCCTAGCCCTTTACAATTCCTTAGTCCGCCCTCTTCTGGAATACTGCGTTCAATCCTGGTGTCCTTATTACCAAAAAGATATAAACAAGCTAGAACGAGTTCAACGTAGAGTTACCAAAATGATACCTAGCCTAAAGAACAAACCATACGAAGAGCGTCTTAGAGAATTCAATCTATTTCCTTTAACCCAGCGCAGATTAAGAGGTGACTTAATTCAAGTGTTCAAATTCATCAAAGGCATCGACAATATAAACTGTAGTAAGTACTTCACTATCGACCAATCTAATTACACGCGGGTGTTACGTCCTGGGATATATAAACACTGGGCTCTTTCTATTGGACTAGGTATGCGGCAACAAGCAACAACGGAAAACGCTAGATCCAACCCTTATCTATAAACCCAGGCAACAAACCACCCTAAACCGTCAAGAGTCCTGCCTGGACAACGAGGTATCCTATGACTCGGTTACAGGGTGCACGCACTATAGACTGCTGATAGTCAAGCAGGCTATATAAAAGATCACACAATTAAGTTGACTTAAAGCTTCAAGGAAAAGATAGATAACGGAATTAAATTGCAGAAACAATTTAATAACAAACTAGAAGAAAGTACATTTAACGTTACGTTAATTAATACATCTAATCACCCCTGCGTGAAAGAAGGTGAAAGCAAACAGTCCTCAAAACATCGTACAGGTAGACAAGATGCAGGTTTCTAAACTGCATGCGGCTACTGTAGGATCTGATGCTTAGCAAAGAAAGTACGTTACGGATTTAAAGAACTCTTAACTCATAAGCAGGAATAAATACTAGTGATAGGACCTACAGTGTATAATGGCATAAGTATAATTAAATAAAGGCAGCAACTCGCAACATAACCACATACAGGTGTGCTTCTCTAATCTTAGTCAGGCAAGCCTGCTCGGACAGAGTCTCTAAGCCACACCCTGACTCATAATGCTCACAAAAACGGTAAACTGTGGCACAATAACAAGCATACAGAGATGATAAGCCCCTAGCTGTTAATCTGCCAGGTGGCAGAAGTCTAGCCGGAAGGATATAGGCTTCGGATACCCGGGCTGAGCCACCTGCTCTAGCCTAGGGACGTTCCCAAGTCTGTGCGCCAAATTACTCTAATTGAAAGGGTGCTCTCTTGAGAGACTCAGATCGCAAGTATCTGACTCTCTCCTGGCGACCCTAAAACAAAAGCAAGATGTGCTAGCGCAGTGCTGAGTGGACTAGGCAAGGGCCCTCACACAACACAACACTAGATTGTAACAGTGCATTACCACAAGCCCACCGAAATGTCAATAAAATACCCTCATTGTTCCCTGATTAAATTGCACTGTATGAATATTCCCATATTCAAAATATGCTATAGGGGTGCAATGCCTGGTGAGTTATCTGCTCAACAGGTGGCGTAAGTGTGAGAGTCCGAGTGTAGGGGGTGAGACAGTGAAGCACGGGAACGAGGTGGCTTCAGAGATGGGGTCGTTTCGGGCCATGAGTGAGCACCGTGCCTCATGTGAAGGCAAGATGGCAGGTGCTTGTTGTACTCTACGTGCTTCACATGTCTCACTCCCTAGACTGGAACAAGACCTCACAGGCTTCACTGTTCATTGTAAAGCGGTGAATGTTAAGGCTCTCAGCCTATGCCCGAGAGGAAGTAAGTTGGAATATAGAAAAACAAAAAAAAAAAAAAAAAAAAGACACACAGGGACACAGGCAAGAAAATGCCCCCAGACTCCCACGGGTATCCCAGTAAAGTCGTGCGGGTCCACAGGACTCGCACCAGCAGACTTTACTTAAAGGATCGCAAAAAGTCTCCCCTCCGGTCTAGCCCCTGCTAACCTGACACAAGAACACACTAGCAAGCATGAAACCACCAAATATGAGACAACAAAAAAGCTTCCTAGGTCTCATTAACAATTACATCTCTGCATAAGGCCCGAAATCCTATCTAATTATCTGAGAGCTCGTCGTTAATACTATAATAGATATAAGGTCTATCAAGGGGATGGGATAATTAAATAGATTGGTGAAGTAGTGGAAGGAAGGTATACAAAGTAAGAGAGAAAGTTTCTAAGTGGGGTTGAGAGGGATAGATATCAAGAGGGGTCCGAAGGGTACGACAGTGAGGTGAGCTCTGAGTCTTGAATCTGTCTGGACCCCACCCTAGGCATACAAAATACATCCCAGGCTTGGCAACACTCAACACAGTTGCCGGGTCAAAATCGTCTACCCCGTGCGTGAGTCGAAACTAAGCCTAACGTTGCGATCAAATGCATATGGCAACATCAGGCTCGTCCCAAGCTGGACTCTCCGCGCGAAGCAACGTCCCCCAGCCGGTCTCTCTCTCCCGCTCGTCTCCTCCCACTCTCACTAGACTTACATCTTATATATTATAATGAAACAAGCAACTATCGAGAATAAAATATACTAAGATGCGTTGGTTAAGAATAAGGGCAGCTACAAGCTGTGAAACAACATAAGAATATCCCAGACATTAGTTACATTGTCGTAGGATATATACTAAGGAAAAGCCGGCCGCAGCCGACGCGCGCGCATGCCCGCACGTGGCTACTATGCAGAAGCGTCACACGGGGAAAACGGTTGCAAAATTATTGGTAAATCTTTTAACTCACACGAATCTAAGAATTTCTTCTTCAATAGAGTTGTCAACTAGTGGAATGGGCTTCCCCGAGACGTTATAGACTGCAGCATCGTTGATTAATTTAAACTCCGGCTAGACAAATATCTCGCATCAAACCCGCGACTGACTGCGTTTGTAAATTAATAACTTTATTTTATCTCCCCCTCAGTTACTAACCCAACTGTCCCCTACTAACTTCCTAATCCTCCCACGGACATTAGTTCCAGGGCAGTAATTCCCTTTCCAATGTTCCCTTACCCACTCTAAACCACTGTTTGGACACTTGATCTTCAGTGTTTTGGAGGACAAGCAGCCTAGAAGGGTCACTAGATCTGTTGTTGCTTGATTTCCTTTGTACTCCCTTTATACTCTCCAAAAGGACGTCAAGTACCGGGTAAATAGGCGGAAATCATACGAGGAGGCCAAAAGTATCATAAACTCCGTTAAAGCTCCTAAAGACGCCGATTACGTTTGAAGAGAGTGGCGACGAAGGAGGATGAAAGGGATAACTGCGGCAAAAGTGGGAAAAATAATGTCACGAAAAATAATTAGAATCTGGCATGTCTTGGAACCCGGGAATCATAATGGAAAGTAAATTAGGGCCCTTATGATGGATGCCGGGAAGTGTTTGTTTCACTTTAAGACAAGAAACTTAGAGAAACCTGATATATATATATATATATATATATATATATATATATATATATATATATAAAGAGAGAGCGAGAGAGATGTATAGATAGGTATATATATATATATATATATATATATATATATATACATATATATATATATATAGATATGCTGTAGATAGATAGTTAGATATTTAGAGATTAACAATAAACTGCATTGTTATATTAGCTTGTTTCAATGATTATTCCATGTATATCCTAAGCATAACGTCGCCCCTCCTACAGTTACATGTTTCCACTGCAATTATACCTAGATGAATGAACCGTGTAAGTGTAAAATCAACCATTGTACCCCCGAAACACTGACTTCCTGGTAATGTGTGGTATAATATTGTACAGTTGGACACATAAGTTATGTTCATCGTCGTGATCTGGTCAATTGAAGGTATAGAAGGTATAGAGGTGCCTTAACAACGGCACCTCTTATCTACATTCTACTTTTCCTTTTTGTCTGAAGAGTGTAGAGAGGGGAGAAGGGGTGTTGGATAGAGAGGAATCTGTGGGAGTGGCTTTTGGTATGTATGTTATTGGTCTACATACGTCGTCGAGGTGTCCCCCGACTGGGTGCAAGCATGTGAAACATGCGAGGACGTACTACAACACCCACTAAATGTTCGCCTGGGCTGGGATCGAACCCAGGTCAAACAGATTCATACGTGAGCGTGCTCACCACTCGACCGCTGCGGATTATGTATGCAAGTAAAACAAGTATGTCTGTGAGAAATAAATTGACTACACCGGTATCTGGGGAATGTTGGCAACAACCTTCCGATAGGGTAAACTCACTAGAGTGAACAATTTCCTACCAGAACCCTGTGATTGTATATATTGTAGAGATTAATTAATGTTAGGTAATTTAGTACTGTATAAGATTACCTTGATGAAGTTAATTTAGTTATAAAACCTTGTAGAAATAAGTTTAGAAGAACTGTAAAGAGGATCAGTTTAAATATTCCCGCGACCGCATACGCGATCCACCGTTTGCTTTAGGGTCGTTAATATCTTGATATTATGTTCACTAAATCGTTGTGAAACGATGTTCACCTTTATAATTATATAATTTAAATGCTGATAATTATTTCTATGATTTCGTGAAGAGGGAATGAACCCTTGGTAACGAATTAATATATAGTTTATTTAATTAAGAGTCGGAAATTGAAGTTCCGATCAGACGCTAGTAAACATCTGAACGGTAGAGACGTGTCCCATGATCTCCTCCACCACAATTCCCACGCCCGGCCCGGAGTCCTGACCTATAACCCTTATCTACCGAAGCCGGAATCCTCTGAACTAAACCAGGACCCTAGTTATAGCTAAGTCATTGATATATATGGCCATTTATACAATGTTTAGTTAGGGCATCCTGACAGATAGGCTACCATAGTTCATACCATAAGGTAGGCGATCTCAGACTTTATTTTTATTTATGTTGATTAATTTAATATTTCGATTGGTGTGGTAAGAGATAACCTTTGGCCATTTTATCCCCCACATGTTGGTGCCCTGAGTGAGGAATCCGATCGGTGTGTAGACTAGGGGTTGAGTTAGGGCCAGTTTTCAACAGTTAGGGTCCCTGCTATGCTGCAGCGGCAGGCTAATGTTTAAGGTTGTTTTTGTGGGACATAGATTGATCCCCCGCCGTTATGAGGTCCCTAACTGTGAGGCGATGGCCTTGGGTGAGTGGCATTTCAATTAATAATAAGATAAAATCGCATGGCGTTTAAATCCTGTGGTAGAGGACTGGTAGGAGGATCTGCAACGTTGCGTTCTCTGGCGTTTGTGAAACTCTGAGCTTGAGCTTCGTTGCAGTCCCTAAATTTCCCCCATATTTTTCTTATTTAGACCATTTTATGTCTCTGTCTTTAATGTCGCCCGCGTCTGGCAGACTAGGTCGACCAGCTAACTGCTCGGGACGGAGCATATACCAAATTTAATAAATAATAAATGTGTCCCCCCCCCCCCCCCCCTTTTAGAAAAATGCTACTACCACAGGTACCCACTAACATCTGGGATAAGAAAACTATGATTAACTAAATATTTACAGCTTTAGCTTCATTCTTGTACCTAAATTCTCCCTATTATTTGATAAATTAGGCCATTTTTATGTTTCTGTCCTTTAATGTCACCTGCGTCTGAAAGACCAAGTAGACCAGCTAAATGCTCGGGACGGAGCATATATGACATTTAATTCAATAATAAATATATTCCCTCCCCCTACTAGCGTGCGTTCCCAAGTATTAGGTAAATTATATTGTGGACTTAATGTTTTCAACTAATTATTCATCTGAATTTGTAGCAAATAATGGTATGCATATAATGCTAAAGATTAACAGCTAAATTGAGTATGTGTTAGGCTATAATATATCTAAATATAATTTTGATTGTTGAAAATTAGTCTTCAGTATAAACATTAATAATAGTCCAGAAAATAATTACCCATTTTCCAAAATGACTGACACACTCTTGAGAAAATCTATGGTGGGGAAATTAGGCTGGGTAACTAGAGCATTAAATAATTGCCAGGAGGTAAAAAGACGCGACCCCTGTCCAAGGGAGCTGTTAAAATCTCAAATCCAAGATCTTAAAATCCGGTGGGCTAATTATGAAGAGTCTTGCAATAAATTGGAGGACTTTTGCATCAAACAAGAACAATCTGAAAGGTTTGAGGAATTACAGCAAGCCTATGCAAATGCCCGTGAAAATTATTTGGATCAACTAGCTGGGTTCGAATCCTTGGCAACAGAGACAGTTACCGAAACAGGGAGTAATGGTACCAGTAATGGTACTGCGGCTCCGGGACAACAAAGCTTTAAGTTGCCACCTATAACCATACCTGAATTTGATGGGCAATCTGATTGGAATACCTTTTGGGACAAATTTAAAGGTTTAGTTCATGACAGGTTAGATATTTCTGCAGCAAATAAATTTACATACTTGTTGGGTCAACTTGGGGGTTTTGCATTGGATTTTATCAAGGAACTTCCCATAACAGATGCCAATTATACAGCAGCTCTAGACGTACTCAAGGAGAATTTTGAAGATACGGAGTTGACTCTACAGCGCCTAGTTTACAAATTGCTGGAGTTATCAGGACCAAAGCATACGTACCAGGATCTTCAGTCATTCCGGATCAGCTTGAATTGTGTTTTGAAATCACTTAGTACCCAGAAAGATCTTGATTGAGCTTCTTGGCTCTTGAACCATATTGTACAACAAAAGCTCTCTCAGAAAACCTGTGATGAATTGTACCACAGGTATAAGAAGAACTACTTCACGTATCAAGAGATAGAAGAGGGTTTAAGAGAGCTGTGCAAACACATGCAGGTTTCCAAGAAGGATAGCGGTATCAAGGAAGGAGACAACAAGGTTAAATACACAAAAGTGTCTACAACAGGGACTAAGGAAAAAGCAAAACCGTTCAAGAAGGAAGAGGTTGGTACCTATGTGACATCCGTCCAGCAGAATAATCAAACTAATACAGTATCTAAAACAAAAGGTGTTTGGGAGAGAAAAAATTCCAGTCTCAATTCTCCAGTGACCCAAGAAGTAACCAGAAATGTTAACCCCACACCAGGGATAAACCAAGAAAACCGGAAGGTGTGTATGTTATGTTCAGCACAACATTCCACAGTGTATTGTAGGACTTATCCCAATCTTAAGGCTAGACTTCCACGACTCATCGAACTAGGTAAGTGTCTTGTTTGCCTTAGCACCAGACATTCTACTGAGGAATGTGCCACTAAATTAAAATTATGTTTTCGGTGCAAGACTGGTGTACATCATACCGCGTTGTGTCCCAAGATCAGTGAAGTACAACCCAAACCGACAGGTGTAAATATGACCCTGACCACTGGGAACCCAATGCATACACCGGCAGCTACTCCTACAGCCGAGATTCAACTGATCAGAGGAAAAGAGGTTATGCCGGTCAAAGCACTCTTTGATACTGGAGCGCAAAAGACCTTCATTGCCGGAAATGTTGTCAGAGCCATGAATTTGCCAACAGTAGGAAGAGTGAACATGGCAATAACTGGATTTTTGTCAAATAAGGAAACACAAACATTTGATGTGGTTAAACCCCTGATTAAATTGGGCAAATATAAATGTAAGGTGACTGCGGTGGTTAAGGAAGACATGAACACTTCTGTGGTAAATAAGGGTTTAAAGGAAGCATCTAACTTCTTAACAAAGAAGGGTGTTCAACTAGCAGACCGAACTATAGAGTCTGACGTAGTAGGTCCAATTCAACTGATCATCGGCTCCGACTATTGTGGTCGCTTCTTGCGAAAAATGACTCGGAAACACGGTATCCAGTTAATTTCTTCATCAGGTGGATATATAATCATGGGATCTCTACCCACATGTGGCCCAAGTGAATCAGACAACCGGATGGATCCAGTCTTTGTGACTCCGGCACAATCTCTGGTGGTGGCTAGAATTGGTGCAGAATTAATACCATCACAACTAGGAGACATTCTAGAAGAGCAACAAGAACCTGTTCACAAACTTTGGGAACTGGACACTGTGGGAATAGAAGCAGATCTTCCCACCCCTGAAGATATCTTAACATTATAACCACTACCTAGACACAGTTGAGTATAAGGATGGCCAGTACTGGGTGGGACTTCCATGGATGATAAATGCCCCTGAATTACCAACTAACTACCAGAGTTCAAGATGTCAATTAAATAAAATGGTGGAGAGATTGTGTCAACATCCTGAACGACTGGACATTTATCATAAAATAATTCAAGAGCAGTTGGAAAATGACTTTATTGAGGAGGTCCCAGGTGAAATAAACCATAAAGAGGGTCATTACCTTCCTCATCATGCTGTAAGTAAGGACTCCAGTACTACCCCCATCAGAGTGGTATTTAACTGCAGTTCTCGAGCAGCGAAGAATGAAGCAAGTCTAAACGATTGTCTCTATGTAGGACCAAATCTGACTGAAATACTGGGTGATGTACTATTAAAATTCAGGACGAAGAGATTTGGGTTTGTGGCAGATATCTCCAAAGCCTTTTTGAGAATAGGGTTAAAGGAGCAGGACCGCAAATTCACAAAGTTCCTTTGGCCTGAAGATCCTTTTCAGCCTGGTGGGCGGATAAAAGAATACCGCTTTCGGTCAGTGTTGTTTGGTTCCTGCTCTAGTCCTTTCTTGTTGTGCAGCACTTTGAGATATCATTTCCAGAAGACAGAGAAACCGGAAATGGGTCAACTGTTTTACATGGATAATCTTCAGGGCATTGCCGACAGTGGAGAAGAGGTGTTTGAAATCTACAATTTGGCAAGGCAAGAATGTAATAAAGCCAATATGCCACTACAAAGTTGGAATTCAAACTCTCATATTCTTTTGGACCAGATAAGAAGAGACTATCCAGACTATCAAATACCAGAATATCAACCAGTACTAGGATTGCTGTGGAAAACAACTACTGATGAGATGTCTCTAAAGCCCCTCAAGTTTCCCGATGTAAAACTCACAAAACGTACACTCTTAAGTCAGGTCTCTATGATGTTCGACCCATTGGGCATATTTAGTCCCATATCAATTAAAGGGAAGATTTTAGTTCAGGAGGCCTGGAGAGAAGCACTGAGTTGGGATACTCCATTACCTGAAAAATATACAGAAGAGTGGAACAAATTGCAGGTGTAATAATTATGAGAAGGTATCCTCAGTCAAGTTTCCTAGAAGATGTGATCCTACCTCTGATAATGAGTGTGCTCAATTGCACATATTTTGTGATGCCTCATCTAAGGCGTATGGTGCAGTAGCTTATTGTGTCACTGAAGTCCGATCTACTATGATTATGACCAAATCCCGAGTAGCGCCATTAAAACAACGTACCCTTCCACAGTTGGAGCTGACCGCTGTTGAATTAGGAACTACAGTAGGTTAGCTACTTATTTGAATGGTATGTTTCCCTTTTTAGGTAAGACATATATATGGACAGATAGTGAGATATGTTTGCACTGGATAGCTAAGGATGATAGTCACATAGTTTATGTGCGTAACAGAGTACACAAAATAAAGGAACTGCAAATGAACTATACATTCATGCATGTTAAGTCCAAGGATAATCCGGCTGACTTGGTGAGCCGAGGTGTTGGTGTCAAGAAACCGATTAACGAAACTCTGTGGTTTCAGGGTCCGGTTTGGCTACGTCAGAGTGATTGGCCAGAACAAAAATCATACCAGAAGGTTAATGATGATAAAGTTCATATGGACACAATAATTATCCCAGAGCCTTCAGTGATTGACATCACCAAGTTCTCCAATTTGGACAAACTATTAACTGTAACTAAATTTGTGTTTTAAGTTCCTGAGCAAGAAGGTAAAGATGGATGAATTAGACCCACTTACCTACTGGATCAGAAGGATACAAGCTGAAAAGTATGATGAGGAATTAACACAGCTACGTAAACCCAATCCCAAGCCAACCAAAAGAATGAAGGACCTTGGGCTGTATCTAGACAATCAAGAATTAATATGTTGTCGAGGTCGTATTGGTAAAGCTGATCTACCCCTCAAAACTCGGCATCCGATCCTATTGCCCAAGGATTGCGACCTCACCAAATTGATGGTTTTAAAAGCGCATGAAACCACTAAACACGGTGGGGTAGCAGACACTCTAGCCTATATGCGACAAACATATTGGATACCCCAGGGACGACAAGCTGTTAAACGCTGTATCAAGAATTGCATTATTTGCAAGAGGTATGCAGCTATCGCTATTCCTTACCCTGGACCACCAGCTCTTCCGCCAGACCGCATTCACCAAAGGACACCGTTTGAGGTAACAGGTATAGATTATACTGGTGCCATCACTCTCACAGGAGATGATGGTCCACCCAAGAAGGTTTACATATGTCTATTCACCTGTACCAGCACTCGGGCTATCCATTTGGAAATAGCGGAGGACATGAGCTCGGAAACCTTTATTAATTTATTTAGAAGATTTGCCGCTCGGCGAAGTTGTCCCAGACGTTTGATTAGTGACAATGGGACAAATTTTGTGGGCGCATCACTGTTGGTTTCTGAACTAGTAAAGAGCAACACAGTACAGCAAATGCTAGATTCTAGAAATTGTTATTGGTCATTCACAACTCCCAGAGCCCCTTGGCAAAATGGATTTACAGAGAGAATGATAGGTATTGTAAAATCGTGCCTGAAAAGGGTTCTTCACAAGTCCAAGGTCACCTTGGATGAGTTAAGAACTGTTGTCACCGAAATAGAAACCAGAGTAAATAATCGACCACTAACGTATCAAGATGACTCCAATCTGGACATTGAGGCCTTAACACCGGCTCATTTATTATATGGTAGACGATTGGACCCAGTCCCCCGTTTGGACGTGACCGAGGAATTAGTGGATCCCTCCGTTAATGAAGCAGATGCACACTTGCGACGAAGCTACCATAAACTCTGCAAAATACTGGACGCCTGGAACAAACATTGGGCATCTGAGTATATCTTGAGCTTACGGGAGAGGTATTATG
>JBAKBP010037221.1:0-17552 GCA_037953745.1 Lithodes maja | reverse complement strand
CTAGGGAGTGAGACATGTGAAGCACGTAGAGTACAACGAGCACCTGCCATCTTGCCTTCACATGAGGCACGGTGCTCACTCATGGCCCGAAACGACCCCATCTCTGAAGCCACCTCGTTCCCGTGCTTCACTGTCTCATCCCCTACACTCGGACTCTCACACTTACACACACACACAAGTGTGTGAGAACTACTGGTTGAAATGGTCTACTGGTTGAGTTGACCGGTCACCATTTTCTGGTCCCCTGTTCGCCAAGTTATCACTGTACTATACCGGTACTTCACCACTGGAGATAATTGGAAAATGAGACTATTGGTAACCCAGAGACTCACTTCTGGTTGGAGTCCGATGGTGAGTTCAGCCACGCGCTGTCACGGATTATGGAAAGTCTGCTTAACCCCTCAGTAATTTATGGGGGAATAGTTAACTAGTGGCAAATAGGAAGATTAACACCACCGAATTCATTATGAGTTAAGGGAAGAAGGGTCGTTTTTCTAGATCCCTTTCTCCCTCATGTTTAGCCCCATTAGTTTTCAGATTTTAAGATGTTTGCCCCATTAGTTTGTCGATTTGAAGTTATACGATTTGTTGCAGTTTAAGAAGTACCTATGTTATTCAGAGCGTTTATGGTGATTGTATTTACCCCTTTGAGTAACAGAGGTTGATTATAAGCTAAAGAAAATCGTCTAATGGTAGCCAGAACATGATGAAAATTACGTCATCGTGCCGAAGGTGTTAGTGCGAGTGTATGTTTGTCTGTATTTACTGTATATAATCACTTATATCTATCTATCAATTGCCTGACGCCGTGATTCCCGAAGGGGTGGCCACGAACGAAACGCCCCCATGTACTTCTGTCCCCAGTCAGTCGACGCCCGTCCTCCCAACCAGCACCGCCTTCATTCTTATACTTCTTTACTCCATCCTTCCACCTCTCTCTCGGTTTACTTCTCCCTCTCTGTCCTTCCACCTCGCCTTCGTACACCCTCTTAGTCATTCTCTCTCTTCCCGACGGTAATTACGACCTACCGACCCAAACCTAATATATTCCCACCAAACCTCATAACTCCCAAAACATATATACCAACAAATATTCGCCTTGTGTAAGCTGGGTTTCTGTTGGACGTGTAATTATAGATGAAACTCAACTTTTTAATTGTTAGACCATTTTTTATTTAGAAAGTAGGCTAGTCGACCTCTGGGCCTAATTATACCAACTTTTATGGCAGATTTTGACTTCCGTGTTCTGCTATTAATTGAGTGCGGAGCTATTTCATAAGTGTTAAGGGGGTAGTGTTTATTGGTTGGTCTATTTATTTAGTTATTTAGTTATTTATTTTATATTTTTAGCTACACCTCTACCAAAAAACAAAAAAACAAAAACAAAAACAAATACAAATACAAATACTAACCCCCCCCCCCCCCCCCAATCAAGATAAATTTGTAGATTTTTCGGTAGAAAAATATCCCGGCCTCTTAATATTACAGGCTCGCTATCGCTCGCCAGGAAACAAATCGACACTGAAATGGCACGAAAGGTCTTAACATTTACAATGACATGGGGCGAAAGGTGTAAAAATCGCCAAAGTAATGGGCTGAACGTCTTAAAATTCAAAACTAATGGGGCTAAACACGAGGGAAAGGGGGTTCCAGAAATCCCTATAACCCCCCCCCCCCCTTAACGTTATCTGGTATGAAGCGGGTCTCTTTAGACTCCCCGTTTCACCCCATTAGTGTGGAGATTTTTAGGACGTTTCACCTCATTAGTTTGTTGATAGTAAGAAACTTTATACCATTCAAATGTCCCTTTTTTTCTGTGCGAGCGATAGGGAACGTGCAATTTACGAAAAACTGGCCATTGGCTCGGACATTTTTCTCCCTATATATTTATTTTATTTATTTATTTATTATTATTATTATTATTATTTTTTTTTTTTTTTTTTTTTTTTTTTTTTTTTTTTTAACTTGATGGGGCTCTGGGAACATATTATAGCTTAGAGTGGGACTAACGACACATTGCTCTAAACACAACAACAACAACAACAGTACCCTCAATACTAATTTAACCCTTTTAAGATCCAATTACGCATTTTATTTTCTGTTGCCTGGCTAATATTTGACGCTATTATTCAGATTAGGAAGGGTATATTATGGAAGTCAGAGGGTTAATTGAGATCGTTTATTATATCCTTTTACTTTCCACAGATCCTTCCTAAGATGCATAAATCGTCTAATGTTAGCCAGAATAAACTGTCAAAAGGCATCATCATTTCAAAAGGGTCAACCAATTATCCCCCAAGGCGTCTCGGCAGATAGTGTTAAGGGGAGATTTTAACTTAAGAGGGTTTTTTCTGGACCCTCTTCTCCCTCTTGTTTAACCCCATTAGTTTTAATATTATAAGACGTTTGCCCCATTAGTTTTTGCGATTTTAAGAACTTTTGCGCCATTTCTGTCAATGTTTAGACCTTTCGTGCCATTTAGGTGTCGTTCCTGGCGAGCGATAGCTAGCCTGTATTATAGGAGGGATCGGTCTTCGGCCGGGACATTTTTCTACCGAAAAATGTACACATTTATCTCAAAAGGAGATCTTGAGGGTATTATTTTAAGATTGATAGATGTCTAGGGAACAAACTCAAAGCCTCCCCTTAAGACGGTTTCCGGGAGATCATTGTTTAGGGTGTCAATACGTCGGTGGCATTCATTATTATATAGTTTGGCTAACATCATCGGCTTTTTTTAATCTTTCTCTCCTTTTCTCTCTTTCTCTGGCTTGTATCCATTCGGCTCCATTCAGCCAACTGTTTTAAGACGTTTATCCCCATCCAGGTGTCGATTTCTTCCTGGCGAGCGATAGCCAGCCAGCATTGTATGGAGAAATCCGGCTTCGCCGGAGAAATTTTTCTATCGAAAAATGTACAAATTTAGCTTGCTGTCAAAACAAAAATATATATATGCTGGCTCGCTACCGCTCGCCAGGAAAATAGTGACACCTGGATGGGGGTAAACGTCTTAAAACAGTATGCTGAATGGGGCCGAATGGATACAAGCCAAAGATAGAGGGAGAGGAAGAGAAAAAAAGCGAGATGGGATCCCATAAGGCACATGCTCACATCATATTTCACCTTTATTGTCTTTGATATATCGTTTTGGTCCACTATAATTAGCATAATTATACATATACAATAGTCATCTTTCATTATACATATACAATAGTCATCTTTCATTATACATATACAATAGTCATCTTTCATTATACATATACAATAGTCATCTTTCATTATACATATACAATAGTCATCTTTCATTTATAACGTGCGTCAGTAATAAATGGATGAAATTAACCCCTTGAGTACCATCGATGTGTGTGTTGTGTTTTAGTCTAGCTATATTTAGACGATATTATGCCGCTTAGGAAGGATCTGTGGTAGTGAAAGGGGTTCGTTGAGATAGTTTGAAGCCGTATTATATGCTAAAGGTCCTTCCTAAGCTGAATACATTCGTCTAATAGTTACCAGTATATGATGAAAAGGATGTCCCTGGTTCTGAATGGGGTATATTTGTTTTTTTCCAGCTGGTGGTATTATGACATGTTCTCATCTTGATTACCCAGTTATTAAGCAAATAATTGAGCAAAGTATGTTATTATTTATGAACATGGTTGGTACACGTTTACCATTAACCCTCTCACGTTCTTGACGCAATTTTGAGCCTATTAGGGATACTTTAAAGCCTTTGTTACCATCAGGGGTATTTAGAAACCTTTAGTTTAGTTACGTCAACCTCTGCAGTTGTCTTTGAGTTAGCTGTGGGCAGAAAACTAATTTTGGAGAGGTAATTATAAGAATGAGAGAACTCTATTTATTATTGCTATTCTGGGAACCTCTGCCTCATAAAAATGTGAAAGGGTTAATCCCTATGCTACCGGCAACGTTTTAATGTATTTGATTTCAGCTACATTTAGACGTATTTCAGCTACATTTAGACGTATTTCAGCTACATTTAGACGTATTTATGAATCTCGGGAAGCATATAGGGTAGCTAAAAAGGTTAATTGAGATAGTAGGTAGCCTTTTAATGGGTAGACGTCATTTCTAAGCTGAATAGAATCGTCTTAATAGTTGTCAGTATGAAATACAGAGGTTGTCACCGGCACTGCATGGGTTAACGATCGAGACATCAGGCGCTAAGGGACTAATATACCATCAGCTGAAAATTGGCAATTAGGAGGAAATACCCCACTGAATACATTTAAAGTTAGGATTAAGGGGAGGTTTTTAGTTTGTTTCCTACTCCTTCAGCAATCTTAAAATTTCACCCCCTTGATCCCCTTTCAAGATAAATTTGTACATTTTTCGGTAGAAAAATGTCCCGGCCGAAGGCCGGTTACTCTTAAATTACAGGCTCGCTATCGCTCGCCAGGATAAAATCGACACCTAAATGGCACGAAAGGTCTTAAATTTGACAGAATGGGGCGGAAATTCTTTAAATCACCAAACTAATGGGGCAAACGTCCTAAAATCTCAAAAGCAATGGGGCTAGACATGAGGGGAGAAAGGGGTCAAGAAAAAAGTCCCTCAAGTGGAAATCTCCCCCACAATTAGTCTAATGAGCAAACTAATTAACAAAGCTTTTTTATATTGATGCAAAAGCCGGCCTCCAGATCTTATTTAATATAGTGTATAACCATCAGATAGAAAAACATATACACTTTTTGTATTTGGGTGAGAACAATACTAAGACTGTATCATCGTTGTTAATGGTTCTGCCATAATCAATTATTTACAAATATTTGGATTGGTTATAATTTCTTATTTGGTAATTTAACACATTCAGTTGAAAGAGGTATTTGTTGATTTCATTAATTGAGTTTAGAAGTGAAGTTGGTTGGTGAAAAAATATAATGCATATATTTCAATAGTGCTGAATCCAGGAAATGGGCTATAAGGTATAAGTGGACCTTTAACACTATCTGGTCCGGCGTCTTGTGGGTTATTATGATATTTGGGTAATTTGTTCACACGTGTGGGAAGGATGCTCTCACACAGCACTTCTAGACAAAGTAGAAATTAAAGCTTTGCGTCTCATTAACTCGCTTCCACTCATCAATTATCTGCAGTCTCTCTTTCTTCGCCGCAATGTTGCAGCTCTCACTATTCTTTCGCTATTACAATAATCAGTGCTCCTCAGAGTATACCACCCCCTCTTCGTAGAGCACATAGCACCCGCCTTGCAACACAATCCCACCCCTACTCTGTGCAACTCGGCAAACCAAGAGTGCATCGTTATTCTCAATCTTTCTTCTATTCAACAGCTGAGCTTTGGAACTCTCTCCCAGAATCAGTTTCCCCTCATCCTATGACTTAAATTGCTTCAAGCTCCGCGTGTCCAGGCATTTTGGCTCGAACGTCCCTTGATTTTGGCCCTGTCACTCTTTCAACTCTGGGGGAGGCACTCGTCACAGGCAGTTCTGCCTTTTGTCTCCTTCACTCACATAGACAAAATGTGTTATTGAGTATGTTGCTTGCTTTTGCCATATTCGAGCAATGTATTTTAGATTGACACATACTGTAGGCTAATAAAACATCGCCTTCCCAAATGTCCTTCAAACTAAATAATTGCCCACCAAGAACCCCTTCACGCTAAATTTGTACATTTGTCGATATAAAATGTCCAAGCCGAAGACCGATTACTTCAAGGTTACAGGCTCGCTATCGCTCGCCCAGACACCTGAATTAGGTGAAGCGTCTTATTATCGCAAAACTAATGGGGTGAAACATCTTAAAACCTCCAAACTAATTGAGCTAAACAGGGGAGGTCCAAAAAGACCTCCCTCGGGCCAAATAGGGTTAATCTGACCGTATTCAATGAAACCCCTGTAAACCAAATCATATCTAGACGCAGCCTTACTTAACTTAACTCTATCCTAAACTAACTTAAGGGAGCCCACCTCTCTTTTTTTTCTTTCTCTCCCTCTCTCTTTGGCTCGTATCCATTCGGCCCCATTCAGCCTACTGTTTAAGACGTTTACCCCCATCCAGGTGTCAATATTTTCCTGGCGAGCGGTAGCGAGCCAGCATATTATATATATGTTTGTTTTGACAGCAAGCTAAATTTGTACATTATTCGATAGAAAAATGTCTCCGGCGAAGCCGTATTTCTCCATACAATGCTGGGTCGCTGTCGCTCGCCAGGAAGAAATCGACACCTGCATGGGGATAAACGTATTAAAACAGTTGGCTGAATGGGGCCGAATGGATACAAACCAGTGAAAGAGAGAAAAGGAGAGAAAGACCAAACAAAGCCGGTGACCCCCCTTAACACTACTCAAACCTATACCCTGTTCCGAATAGGTTAGCCAAAAATCGTGAACCCTAACCTTTGTAACTAATAAAAGGTCTAGAGCAAATGGGCTGTAAATATACGCACCTATTCCCTGTTCGACTCTTCCCAAATGGTAGAAATGATAGCACGATCACTCTAGTCGTTTGTAAGATATTGAGGTTCATATTCAAGAGTTTTGGCCTACTCATTTGCAACAGGGCATAGTCTAATCTAACCTAACCCAGGTAGTTTAGGATTCTGGCTGTTTGGGTTGTGGCCGATTCATAGTGTGGCTGTTTTGAAGCGTGGCCGTTTAGGAGGCAAATTCGGAGTGTGACGGTTTCGGGGTGTGGCCCTTTCCGGGTGTGACCGTTTCAGAGTGTGGAGGTTTCGGAGTGGGGTCGTGTCGGAATGTGACGGTTTCGGGGTGAGGCCGTTTCGGGGTGTGGCCATTTCAGGGTGTGATCGTTTCGGGGTGTGGCCATTTCAGGGTGTGATCGTTTCGGGATGTGGCCATTTCAGGGTGTGATCGTTTCGGGGTGTGGCCATTTCAGGGTGTGGTCGTTTCGGAGTTCAGCTGTTTCAAGGTGTAACCGTTTCGGAGTGTGGCGGTTCTGAGCTGCTTCCAGCCAAAAGACACGAGAGACGAGGCCGTGTGACGTCATTGATTGTCATGCATAGGCAAAAGTTTGGGTAATCCCCGTGAGAAGCCAGATGAGATTGAGACCGGCATCACACGAGAGCCTTCCCCCAACCTCTATCATCAACACTGGTCTGGCAGCTTGGAAGTATATATTTTTTTCTATGTAAATGAAGGAGATCAAAAAAATAAATACGTGTAGCAAATTTCCTCATACCAAGGTTAAGGGGAGAATTCCACTTGAGGAATTTTTTTCTGAACCCCTTTCTCTCATGTTTAGCCCCATTGCTTTTTAGATTTTAAGACGCTCGCCCCCTTTAGCTTGGCGATTTTAAGAACATTCGCCCCATTTATGTCAATTTTAAGAACTTTCGTGCCATTTAGGTGTCGATTTTTTCCTGGCGAGCGATAGCGAGCCTGTAATTTGAGAGGAACCGGCCTTCGGCCGGGACATTTTTCTACCGAAAAATGTACAAATTTATCTTGAAAGGGGGTCTAGGGGGTGTACTTTTAAGCTTGATGGAGTTCTAGGGAACAAACTAAATACCTCCCCTTAACATTACCTCATCCGACGGCTTGGTGGGATATTATGACATTCTGTTAAATTATTATCCAGTTTTGTTATTACTGTCTTACCATTTTCGAGCAATCAATGTGTATGTATGTACGTTAATATATACATATATATTAAGGGGAGGTTTTTAGTTGGTTCCCTAGACTTCCATCAAGCTTAAAATTACTCCCCCCTAGACCCCCTTTCAAGATAAATGTGTACATTTTTCGGTAGAAAAATTTCCCGGCCGAAGGCCGGTTCCTCTTAAATTACAGGCTCCCTATCGCTTGCCAGGAAAAAATCTACACCTAAATGGCACGAAAGGTCTTAAAATTGACAGAAATGGGGCGAGAGTTCTTAAAATCTCCAAACTATTGGGGCGAACGTCTTAAAATTTCAAAAGCAATGGAGCTAAGCATGAGGGAGAAAGGGGTCAAGAAAAAAATCCCTCAAGTGGAGATCGCCCCTTAAGCTTTAGGCAGGGAGCAATAATGAGTCTAGGAATGTTGCAAGTTATACAGGAAGAAGTGAGAACAAGCTTAGTGACAATCGCCCAGCTGATCGAGTGCAGGTACGGTTGCTTTTAAGGGGAGATGTCCACTTGCGGGGATTTTTTTCTTGACTCCTTTCTCCTTCATGTTTATCCCCATTGTTTTTCTAATTTTAAGACGTTTTCCCCATTATTTTGACCATTTTAAGAACTTTCAACCCATTTCTGTCAATTTTAAAACGTTTCGTGCCATTTAGGTGTCGATTTTATCCTGGCGAGCGATAGCGAGCCTGTAATTTAAGAGGAACCGGCTTTCAGCCGGGACATTTTTCTACCGAAAAATGTAAAAATTTATCTTGATAGGGGGTCAAGGGGGTGTAATTTTAAGCTTGAAGGATATCTAGGGACCAAACTAAAAACCTCCCCTTAAACAATAGTGGTGATATACTTGCTTTCTTTCTTTGATCTCTAATCTTGTTCTTGTAATCATTAGTTGCAGTCCACAACGTCGATTAGCAAATATAATTGAATTAAATACTATTAATAAACAGGGAGATTAGATTAACAATACCAATTACATTTGTCAGTCTCTGGCATCAGACAGTTCCCTACAGCTCAACACCGACCTGTATATAACCTAGGTACGGTCTCAGCTCATGTCATTAGCTTTGGCTCGCTCTGTGCTGTATTAATGTCTGTCAGATGTTGGATAGGGTGGGTAAGTGTAGGATCTCACTCGAAACGAATACATAGAGTTTTAGATATTGCTGATACCAATTATTGATCAAAACATACTTGGTGCTGAGACATCGCTTATTAGGCCGACTGTACACACGGCTGAGTTCTACAGGGTCACCAAGATGGCAGTTGATCTATCTTTCTTAATACAGGGTCTCTAAGTATAGGGAGGTAGGAGAGAACACAACCCTCCTACTGTGTCCCCTCTTGTGGTCACCATCGTAAAACTTACACACCCTATAGTAACACAGATCGGCCAACTTCCGCCATCTTGGTGCCATTGGTGTCATTTAGAGATTCTGTAGCAAGATATATAGTTCATATTTGTTTTCACCAACCCGCCAATTAATTTACAAATACACCTAACTAATGAAATCAATGAAACTAATGAATACATGTGGCACTCCAAGGACTCGAACCTAGGATACTCACACCGAAATTCTAAGCACTAAGCCAACTGCCATTTTGGTGTCCCTGTAAAAATAAGCCCAATACCCCAATGTCCAATAATTGAGGCACCAAAATGGCGTCCAAAGAGAAAGATGGCCAATCTCACGTATTACAGGACCTCTGAGAGAGAGAGAGAGAGAGAGAGAGAGAGAGAGAGAGAGAGAGAGAGAGAGAGAGAGAGAAAGTAGTAGGCGGAGTATTAGTATTAGTTGTTGTGGCTGTTGCTGTTGTTGTTATAGTAGCAGTAATAATTGTAGAAATAGTTACTGGTGTTGTCTTAGTAGTAGTAGTAGTAGTAGTAGTAGTAGGCTAGTAGTAGTAGTAGCAGTAAAAGAAGTAACGCACGTAGATATAGTAAAGGATAATGATATACAAAACCACACTGGTAGGTCCCCTCATAAAAGTGAACTTAGTGGGTGGCTGAGAGAGAGAGAGAGAGAGAGAGAGAGAGAGAGAGAGAGAGAGAGAGAGAGAGAGAGAGAGAGAGAGAGAGAGTATGTGTATGTGTATGTGTGTTACCATCATAAAATAAGTCTAGTGGGTGACAGAGGGGTAGGCTGTACAGGGGAAACCAAAAGTCCTGGCCCACATTCAGTATTTCAAATATATAATACCCCTCTCTATATACGAACAAAGATACTCCTTAACCAAACTGAACAAACCTAGCAGCAAAAAAAAACAAACAAACAAAAAATAGTACTATATTGACTAAAATTGCTAGATTTGTTTTTCAGGTTAGTTAATAAGAAATACAGCTTATTAAGGGGAGGTATTTAGTTTGGTCTCTAGGTATCCATCAAGCTTAAGATTACACCCCCTTGAGCCCCTTTCAAGATAAATTTGTACATTTTTCGGTAGAAAAATGTCCCGGCTGAAGGCCGGTTCCTCTTAAATTACAGGTTCGCTATCGCTCGCCAGGATAAAATCGACACCTAAATGGCACGAAAGGTCTTCAAATTAACAGAAATGGGTCGAAAGTTCTTAAAATCGTCAAAATAATGGGGCGAACGTCTTAAAAATAGAAAAGCAATGGGGCTATACATGAGGGAGAAAGGAGTCAAGAAAAAAAATCCCTCAAGTGGAAACCTCCCCTATTAATAAAGGCTCTGTTCATGTGTGTTAAGGGTTATTCATTTGTATTGAAGTGAAAGCAGAGGTGAACTGAGTGATTGAGGTAATATGCGAGCTATTAGCCCGATTGTACAGTTGCCTTCAAATATGCATTGAACACTATTTACAGGGTGTCTCTGTTATTGTATTATTTCAAACACTAGACGGTTTTATGATCTTAGGATAAACCTATAGCATCGGCAGGAGTAAAATATAACTTAATTAACCCATTGAACCCCGCAGACCCTTCCTAAGATGAGAAAAAGACAACTCAATGTCAGTGAAAGAGTTAAGGGGAGGTTTCTAGTGTGTTGCTTAGACCTCCATCAAACTTAAAATTACATTCCCTTGAGCCCCTTTCAAGATAAATTTGTACATTTTTCGGTAGAAAAATGTCCCGGCTGAAAGCCGGTTCCTCTTAAATTACAGGCTCGCTATCGCTCGCCAGGATAAAATCGACACCTAAATTGCACGAAAGATCTTGACAGAAATGGGTTGAAAGTTCTTAAAATCGTCAAAATAATGGGGCGAACGTCTTAAAATTAGAAAAGCAATGGGGCTAAACATGAGGGAGAAAGGAGTCAAGAAAAAAGTCCCTCGAGTGGAAATCTCCCCTTAAGCAACATTTTAGTATTTACGAATTGTATTTATTATGTGGTTAAGGGGAGGTATTTAGTTTGTTCCGTAGACCTCCATCAAGCTTAAAATTACACCCCCTTGAGTCCCTTTCAAGATAAATTTCTACATTTTTCGGTAGAAAAATGTCCCGGCCGAAGGCCGGTTCCTCTTAAATTACAGGCTCGCTATCGCTCGCCAGGATAAAATCGACACCTGAATTGCACGAAAGGTCTTAATATGGGGTGAAAGTTCTTAAAATCGCTAAACTAATGGGGCAAACGTTCTATAATATCAAAAGCAATGGGGCTAAACATGAAGGAGAAAAGGGTCAAGAAAAAAATCCCTCAAGTGGAAATCTCCCCTTAAGTATGCCCTTTCAATATATATTGCCGGTGAATGAAGCTTTTAAATATGCCATAAAACGCTCTTTAAATACCTTTACCTCTCTATTTATCACCAATAATTGTAAGATAGTCTTATGCAATACACTGTAAAATATATAGGTGTGATAAGGGTAATTAAAGTGTCCATAATAATCTACGTCTTTAAGGGGAGGTATTTAGTTTGTTCCCTACTTTTTCATCAAGCTTAAAATTACACCCCCTAGACCCCCTTTCAAGATAAATTTGTACATTTTTCGGTAGAAAAAATTCCCGGCCGGAGGCCGGTTGCTCTTAATTTACAGGCTCGCTATCGCTCGCCAGGAAAAAATCGACACCTTAACGGCACGAAAGGTCTTAAAATTGACAGAAATGGGGCAAAATGTCTTAAAATATCCAAACTACTAAGGCGAAGGTCTTTAAATCTCAAAAGCAATGGGGCTAAACATGAGGGAGAAAGGGATCCAGAAAATAATCCCTCAAGTGGAAATCTCCCCTTAACAGTGTAATGCTCCCATCTACTATTAGGACAGAAAGGTATATACTGTATAAGTGTATATATCATTATCACTATACCCAATGAATGTATATAAGTAACACGCCGTTCTTAACATTAATCATCAATTGACCACTTGCGAGATTTGTTCTATAAGGAAGTTGGAGCTGTAGACATCGATATTTAGTAGAATTACCAGCTAAAATACGGTTGTAGTGCATTTATAAACCCATACACATTTATTTATCATACTTTCCATCCATCAGAAACCTACATCATTATTGCATTTCTGTTTTATATCGATGTTTATAGCTCCAACTTACTTATAGCCGGAAACTCGCAAGTGGTCAATTACAAACCCCAATGTACTTGAATAAACTAATGAAAGCATATGGTCCTCCCGGGATTCAAACTCGGGACACCACACCCAGAACATAAACACCTAAACCATTACACCACCTGTTTCATACCCTTGTTATACCCTATACGCTATTACCATAATCAGTGTTCTTCAGAGCTCTCTCAGTGTATACCTCCTCCCCTGCGGAGAGTGGGGACACCCATCTTTCAATACACTCCCACCCCTATTTTGTCAACTCTCTAACCCAAGAATGAACCAATTTTCCCAGTCTTTCTTTTACTCAACAAGTAAGCTTTGGCATTCTCTCCCTCAGTCTGTCTTTCCTTCATCCTTGCCTTAAACTGCTTCAAGCACCGTGTGTCCAGAGATATTGAGTCTAACGTACCTTGAATTTGGCTCTGTCACTATCTCAACTTTGGGGGAAGCACTTGTTACAGGCAGCTTTACCTTTTGTTTCCGTCATTCACATAGAACAGGGATGACAAAAAAAAAAAAAAAAAAAACAACAATATCGTTTCCTATAAATAGTCAATGAATGGAAAACTCTCATATCACCCACAGTTCAGGCAGGCACACTAGAAACCCCCTACCCCCCTCTTCCATGCTCTCACTCTCGCTCAAACACACACACACACACACACACACACACACACACACACACACACACACACACACACACACACACACACACACTTTATTTTATATTGAAAAGCTTAATGTCTGAAAATGGAAACTCTCTTTCTCGCTCTTCTTTGTATTCCTCCGCCCGAAAATAAAGAGGAAGAAAATATAGTGTGAGGAAAATAAAGACATAAGAAAAATAAAGAGATGAAGAAAATAAAGACATAAAGAAAACAAAGAGAGGAGGAAAATAAAGAGAGGAGGAAAATAAAGAGAGGAGGAAAATAAAGAGAGGAGGAAAATAAAGAGGAGGAAATAAAGAGGAGGAAAATAAAGAGGCGGAAAATAAAGAGAGGCGGAAAATAAAGAGAGGAGGAAAATAATGAGACGAAGAGAATATAGAGGAGGTACATAAAGAGAGGAGGAAAATAATGAGAGGAAGAAAGTAAAGAGGCGGAAAATAAAGAAAAGAGGAAAAATATAGAACGGAGAAACAATTAAGGGAAGAGTTAGAATGATGAAAGGAAGGAAAAACAAAAGAGAAATAGTAAAGAATGGAAATAAAAAAAAGAGTGGAGCAAAATATGGAGAAGAGGAATAATGGAATAATAGGGAATGGGAAAGAGAGAGAGAGAGAAAATAAGTAAAGAAGGGAAGGATAATAAGGAGGAATAATAGAGGGAAAATAGGGAAAGGAAAAGAGAAAGACAAAGGTGCCATAATTGCCTATTACCTTTAAATACATCACAAACACCCCACACATCATCCTGGGTGGTGACTTCAACGCCAAGACGTCGGCCTGGTTTGTCGACAACCCCGACACAGACAGAGGGCTGGTACTACAAAACCAAACAGATAACCTCATCATCCTTAACGACATCCATCAACATACCCATATTCCTCACCAAGCCCTCTATAACCCATCATCTCCAGACATCACCTTTTGCTCCCCAGAACTCGCCCCCACAACATCCTGGAGGGTGGTCAGAACCTTAGGCTCTGACCACCTCCCGATCATTATCACCACCAAAACCAGACTCACCCCAGCTAGCCACAAACACACATACACCAATTATAAAAGAGCTAACTGGGAAGCATTTACAAATGAGACAGAACAACACTTCACAACTCTAAACAGTACACCCATCACTAACATCAACAATGCTGTACACATACTCAATAAAACTATCCAAAACGCTGACAAGAAACACATTCCAAGAGGTAACAGAAAAAGACACAACCCCAACTTCACACCAGAAATTCAAAACCTCATCAGACAACGTGACACACTGAAACACTCCCCAGCACCCCACACACAAGACATCACACAACAAATTCAAGCACTCAACACCCAAACTAACAACAAAATACAAGAACAACAAAAACTAAATTGGAATAACTTCCTACAAACACTTGATCACAAAACAAACCCCAAAAAACTCTACAAAACACTAAACAGCATCACACTTTCCAACAGCAACACAACACAATCACATGCTGCAATCACAACAACAGAACCCTACAACTCTTATACCAAGCGAATAGAGGCAGATCCCTTACACAGCCAATCTCTTTCTCTCTCGCTCTTGTTTGTTTGCACACCGGTACAAATGAGGCAGATCCCTTACACATGCAACCAAGATGAAAATGGGAGTCTGCAGAGCCAAGTGGCCCACATAAGGCAGCTCCCTTTCACACCCAACCCATCTCATAAACGTTGCCTGTTATTTACACTACTTACTATACACCCATGTTATCATATACCTGCAACCAAAACACAATTGTAAGAAATAGGAACATAAGAAAATGGGAGTCTGTAGAGAGCCAATTGGCCCACACAAGACAGATCCTTTTCACACCCAACCCATCTCATAAAAACTCTCTCAATTATCTCTGTCTTCCTTACATTTATGACATCCTAGTCTCTCTCTCACAAATGAGAACATAAGAAAACCGGAGTTTGCAGAGAGCCGATTGGCCCACACATGTCAGATCCCTTTCACACCCAATCCATCCCGCGCTCTCTCTCTCTCTCTCATATTTATCGCTATCTTCCTTATGTTTTCGACATCCTATTCTCTCTTGCCATACTCTCTCTCTCTCCCTCACAAATGAGAACATAAACAAAATAAGGAAACGGGAGTCTGCAGAGAGCCAATTGACCTACACTTGGCAGATCCCTTTCACACCCAACCCCTCTCGTTCTATCTAATTTCAAGTTGAAGTTCTATTGTTCTTGATCCCATTATAGCACTCGGTAGCCTATTCCACATATCTACAACTCTGTTACTAAACAAATAGAGGCAGATCCCTTATACAGCCAATCTCTCCCTCTCTCACTCATGTTTGTTTGCACAATCTGTTCCTTCTGTAGTTTCTCCATGCCCGATAAGTTAAATGATTTTTTGATATCTGTAACACAGCTTTTGTATCCAACACAATACCCTGCTTGCAAAACCTCTCGAACCCAGGACAACGTTGCTTGCAACTTTAATTATTATTATTATTATTATTATTATTATTATTATTATTATTTTTAATAGTAGTAGTAGTAGTAGTAGTAGTATAATTTGTGTTGCTAATATATTATAATGTAGAACTTGCAAAATAAACAAACCAAAACTATACGAACACAGTAAAAAGACGAAATAACTAATCAAAATCGCTATTGTTAGATGATGGTGTTGTAAATGGAAAAAATCCGGATCTGGTCTTTTGTGAAGATGGAAGACTTTAATTGTGTATTTTTTTATGAAGGAGTTAATATCGGCTTCTTTTGGAGTGGAGGAGTTGGGGTTGGAGTTTTAGGGAGTGTTAAAGGTCAAGTTATTTTTGGTTATTATTTACTTATGGTTTTTATCGTTGTATATAGTATGCGTACTGTTTTAGTGTTCATATAGCCCCGTGTATTTACTGATCTATATCTACTATCAAAACATATTATTGGATTTTAAGATATATATTGCATCTAATAATTTGGAACCTTAACTAAATACATATTTTTGTAATGTTATTATTAATATGTATATATTAATATACAGTATATATATATATATATATATATATATATATATATATATATATATATATATATATATTGTATATATATATATATATATATATATATATATATATATATATATATATATACAGTATATATTTCTATATCGATATAAATATACAGTATGCAGGTGTGTGTGTGTGTGTGTGTGTGTGTGTGTGTGTGTGTGTGTGTGTGTGTGTGTGTGTGTTCAGAGCGTTTTGATACACTAAAAGTGAATGAGTTTACGAAAAATGAACTTATGATGTCAGCTGTATGAATGTGTATGTACATTGAGGTACGATATAAAGTATAATTAGCACATAACACACATACATACACTTTTTCACAGATTTCATAACTCCCCAAATTGGTAAAGAACTAATAAGCTACTGTACATTACAGAATATAACCCTTTCCTTTCACTACTGTTCAATTCAGTTGAACACTGATCTCAAGTAGCATAATGTGCTGGGGTAGTGGAGGAAGGTTCTGATAAATCTGGATAGAATACATAACATAAAATACATTATATATTAGGTATACATTTGCTTCCCATCCCCCCCCCTCCCATCCCCACAAACACACACACAGGCTATCGCCCCTGGAAGCCTAATTCTGCGTATCTCAATTTTTTTGTTTTCGGTTAGGCTATCACCCCTGATAACCTATTGTTGTGTATTTCAACATATTTGTTTTTGGTTGAAGTGATTGAAGTGTTTCTAAAGTGAGTGAAGTGTTTTAAAGTGAGTTAAGTGTTTTAAAGTGAGTTAAGTGTTTTAAAGTGAGTGAAGTGATCTGAAGAAACTGCCTGTTACCATGCCTCGCACTTGTACATACATACACTCATACATATATACACTGTATTCGAGGAATCGTTTTTCTCATTATTCTGGCTAACATAACACGATTGTGTTCACATTTAGAAGACCGTCTATGAATAAAATATGTAATTTCCATCTCAAGTCATCATCCGTCTCCCATAATTCCTTTCTAAACTTAATAAAATCGTCTGCAGCTACACAACATAAAAGAAAGAAAGTCGTCCTCGTATCGTAAAAGAGTTAATCTACTTACCTACCCAAATACAAACTTACCTACCATCCCATAAACCTATATATCTTTATACATATATGCTTACTAAACAAGTTAACGATGTATAACCGAACTATTCACCTGTCCATTTATGGGACTGAATAGGTCCAATTGCACATTCATGGTGCATACAGAATAAGGTACAAATATTTGCCACCTCCCTTCAACACACACACACATTCATATATAATATACAGTATATATATATATATATATATATATATATATATATATATATATATATATATAGGGTGTTTGAAAAGACAATCAAAATTACATGGATAAATATACTAGGATTAATTAGATTTATTTACATAGCAGAAAAAGGGGTGTAAGGAGAGCATAGGAATACTGTCATAAAATTTGACGCATTACATTGTGAAAATTTAATATTGCATCGCAATAAAAACATCATGTACTTTGATTCCCCACTTTTTAAGAAGCCCACACCAAATAGAAAACAGTAGCGAGTACCTCCTTGTAACTCCTTATAATTATCTTTGTCTGTCCGGAGGTAGAGGGGATACAGCTCCCTGTTTTTGTGCAGACTCTGTTTTGTTTACTACAACTACTACTACTACTACTAACTACTACTACTACTACTACTACTAATAATAATAATAATAATAATACTAATA
>JBAKBP010037220.1:5000-17552 GCA_037953745.1 Lithodes maja | reverse complement strand
CATAGCCTGACCGTTCAGCTTCACCTCACACTCTGTGACTTCACCCCTTTCGAAGACCATAACTTTGCTCTTCCCCGTATTTACCTTCAAATTCCGTTTTTCGCACACTGTTCCAAACTCATTTACCAGACCCTGCAACTCCCATTCATTATCACTCATCAGAACTGTATCATCCGCAAACAGCAGTATAGGTAGCTTCCACTCAATTCCCTCCCTTTTCAGCGATACACCAACATCCACTGCTCTTGATAGTATTTCTTTCATAACTCCATCCATATATACAGTAAACAACCACGGGGACATCACACACCCCTGTTTCAAACCAACATTCAGGTCAAAGAACTCGCTCTGCTCACTCTCCACACGTACTGCCGCCTTTGCACCCTCATACATGCTCTTCACTGCTTTCAGCAACTTGCCCTCTACTCCGTATATTCTAAGTACTTTCCACAAACCTTCTCTATCCACTCTGTCATAGGCCTTCTCCAAGTCCATAAAGGCAACATACACCTTTTGTTTCTTCTCCAGATACTTCTCCACAACACAATTCAGGGTAAAAATCTGATCTACACATCCTCTTCCCTTCCTAAAGCCTCCCTGCTCGTCGCCTATCCATTTCTCCGTTCTCACTCTCACTCTCTCAATCACTACCCTACTGTATACCTTCCCTACTACGCTTAGAAGACATATTCCTCGGTGGTTACCACACACTCCTCTTTCCCCTTTGCCCTTATATAGGGGGACTATTATGCCAGTCTTCCAGTCATCGGGTGCACTCCCCTTCTCCCATGCTAGTTTGCACATTTTCCATACCCATTCTATCACTATCTCACCACCATACCTCAACATTTCCCCACACACTCCATCTGTTCCTGGTGCTTTCCCCAACTTCACTCTTTTCATGGCTTCCCACACTTCTGACCTCCTGATCCCCACCTCCTCCTCCACTACTTCTCTTCTTCTCCCTCCCATACCATATCCAGCTATGTTTGCTGGCTCTTCATTCCTTTCATTTAGCAACTCACTGAAGTACTCCCTCCATCTTTCGACTCTCTCTTGCTTCTCGGCTAGCATTCTCCCATTCTTATCTTTCACACCCTTACTGTTTCCCTTGCTACCTTCCCTAACTTTCTTGACTTCTTTCCAGAACAGTTTCTTACTCTCCCTCCATTTTACACTCAGATTCCTTCCAAATTCCTCATCTACTCTTCTCTTACTTTCCTTCACTACTCTCTTCACCACCCTCTTACTCTCCACGTACCTCGCTCGTTTCTGTCTCTCGGAATCTTCATTCCCTCTACTACCCAACCACTCTCTATATGCTTTCTTCTTTTCTTCCACAGCTATTCTTACCTCTTCTGTCCACCATGCTGTACCTTTCACTCCCCTCCCTCTTCTCCTCACTCCACACACCTCCTCACATGCTGCACAGATCTCATCCTTAAACACCTTGCTCATCTCCTCCACTTCCTCCATAACTTCCAGGTCGAACCCACCTAGTCGTCTTTCCACTGCTCTCCTGTACTCCTCCCTGACTTCCTCCTCCTGCAACCTCTCCACCCTCCTCACCATTCCACCCTCCTCTCGCCTCCCTCCCGCTCTCCTCACCCACTTCTTTTGTATCCTAACCTTAGCTACCACTACATAATGATCAGACAGACCCCCTCCAATACCCCTATACACCCTAGCATCCATCACAGATTTCTTCATTCGTTCATCCACACATACATAATCAATCAATGACTTTCGTTCCACCACTGTCTTATCCTTCATCGTCAACATCCGTTTCCACGTGTACCTGTGGATCATTCTGTGTCGGAAGAAGGTGTTGGCTATCCACAGCCTCCTCCCCACACATACGTCCACAAGTGCACTACCATTCCCATTCACCTCTGATGGTACCCCCCACCCTCCCACCACTCCCTCAACTTTCCTATCACCCACCTTACCATTCATATCTCCAATCAGAAATATTCTTTCGTTCTTGTCAAACTTCTCCAGGCACGCCTCCACATTCATCCAGAACTCCTCTTTCTTTCTTTCAAGTATATCCTCTGTCGGGGCATACACGCATACAATCACCCACGTTTGTATTCCTACTTTCATTCTCACCCACACAATCCTTGAACCCACAGACCCATACTCTCTTACACATTCCTTCCATTTGCTACTTACAAACAAACATGCACCTTCTCTCGCTGTTCCTTCACTCACTCCAGCACACACACCCATTCCACACTCCCACTCTCTCACATCTGAACCTTTCCATTTGGTCTCTGTCATTCCACATACATCCAGCCTGGCATTCACTAACACTTCCAGAACCTCTCTCTCTTTTGTGCCATCATTCATGCCACTAACATTCCATGTAGCCATTCTCAGAATGTCCGAAGGCATGTCCTTAGTCGGTCGTGGTTCGTCAACGTTGGTTCCGTCCGCATCCGAGGCTGTTCGTTCGTATTTTTTTGCTTAGATATTTTTTCCGGGTGGGGGTCGCAAGCCCACCGACCCAACCTCTTTAGTCGCCTCTTACGACACGCAGAAGGCACGTGGGGCATATTCTATTCCCTAACCCCCAGGGGGGGTTAGGGAATAGAATACTCTTGCTTATTATATTGTTATCATCATGCTTCTGTTTCTGTTTCTTCTTCTTCTTTTTCTTCTTCTTCTCCTTCTTCTTCTTCTTTTCTTCTTATTCTTCATTTTCTTCTTCTTCTTCTTCTTCTTTCTGTAAAAGACAAGGGCGAAATAGGTTAATAAAATATTTCGATATTTTGATAGTGATTTAACTGTATATCATTATATTGTATGGGTTTATATTTGTTACTACCAATATACTATTTATAAGGGCATAATATTATGGATACATACATTCCAATTTCATGCCATTTTTAACCCCTTCTGTACCGCGGCGTCATTTTAACTTTATTCTGGCTATTATTAATGATTTTATTCAGTTTACAAAGGGCCTTCAGCAATTAACAGGCTTCGAACTTTCTACCTTAACCCTTTTTACTACCACAGATCCTTCTTAAGCTGCTGAAAATAGTCTAAATATAGTGAGAACATCATTAAATAGACGTGACAGGTACAATAGGGGTTGAGGGGAGAGGGTTTATTTATAGGTCGATATATTTATAAATGTATTGTTGTGTTAGCTTCCACCCTGGACCGCCATCAAGTTCAAACAAATAATCATTCCCCCCCCCCCCCCCCCTCCTTGATAAATTTGTACATTTTCGGTAGAAAAATTCCTCCTAAATTACAGGCTTGCTATCGTTCACCAGAAAGTATCGAAACTTAAATGGCACGAAAGGTCTTGATATTTACAAATAAATGGGACGAAGTGTTAAAATCGCCAAAATAATGGGCCGAAGCGTCTTGAAATCTGAAAACTAATGGAGCTAAACATTAAGGAGAAGGGAGACCAGAAAAACATCATCCATCCCCCCTTAAACCGGTAATCATTTTGACAGTGTACGATAATATAGCAAATCACGTCAAGTAAACCCCTTGAGGAATATGACACGTTTTAGTAATTTATTCTGACTATCATTAGACGATTATATACAGTTTAAGAAGAATTCATGGCAGCTGAGAGAGTTTAAGAAGAATTCATGGCAGCTGAGAGTTAATCGAGACAGTATTTATCCCTTTGATTCATAAAGATCCTTCCTATACTGCATAAAATCGTCCAATGAAAACCAGAATACAGTGTAGAAATGCGTCCTCACTACTGAGAGGGTTAACATTACTTAACCCTTTCAGTACCATGACTCTTTCTCCCTTTTATTTGGGCTAGCCATTGATGATTTTATAAAGCTTAAGGAAGATTTCTAGTAATAAAGTGGTTCAATACTGTCTACAAATTACACTTATCTTTACGAATTCTTCTTAAAGTGAATAATATCGTCAATTAATAGCCAAAATTACCAATATTTCTCCCACACATCCTTTCTAATCTTAATAAACCGTCTAATGAAATGATATATTTCGTCATGATACACTGAATGGCTTAACAATAATGTCTCTGCTTTGCTAGCCATTTCTCTAGTCTATTCATTATATGTATACCTAAAATATTGACCACTCGCTATTATAACTCAAAATTGACTAGAGTATTTGGGATAATAATTGTTCCATTTGGGAAGAGTTAGCCAGGGAATAAGTGTGTTAATACACAGCCCATTTGTTTTAGTTTTGTTTTAGTTACAAAGGTTAGTTTTGAACACTTGTGAGCTACTTATAATTGATGGACTATTGTAGTTAGTAAACTTACCTGTACATCTCCAAACTACCTCGCGTGGATCATTAAGGGGGAGGTTGTTCATTTTTAGGGTCCCTCTTTTCCCTCATGTTTATTCCCATTAGTTTTGAACTTCTGAGACATTCGTTTTGAAATTTTAAGACTTTCACTCCATTAGTTCGGCGATTTTAAGACCTTTTGTTTCATTTAGGTATCGAATATTTCCTGGCGAGTGATAGCGAAACTGTATTTATAGGAGGAACCGGTCTTTGGCCGAGACATTTCTCTACCAAAACATGTACAAATTAATCTCGATGGGGGTCTTGGAGGGTATTTTTAAAGCTTCCTAGATATTTTAGCGGGAAACTAAAGGAAATCATAACTGAATGAATAGATAAATGAACACAGATATATATATATGCCCTTAATTTAAGGGCAGATTTCCACTTGAGGGATTTTTTTCTTGACCCCTTTCTCCCTCATGTTTAGCCCCATTGCTTTTGAGATTTTAAGACGTTTGCCCCATTAGTTAAGAACCTTCACCCCATTTATGTCACTTTTAAGACCTTTAGTGCCATTTAGGTGTCGATTTTTTCCTGGCGAGCGATAGCGAGCCTGTAATTTAAGAGGAATCGGCCTTCGGCCGGGACATTTTTCTACCGAAAAATTTACAAATTTATCTTGAAAGGGGGTCAAGGGAGTGTAATTTCAAGCTTGATGGAAGTCTAGGAACCAAACTAGAAACCTCCCCTTAAGTATGTTAGGCTATACTTATTATGTCTTATATATTACTTTATAACCCCACCAGTGTACGAGGAGGCCTTTCTTAATGTAATGCTGGCTACCATTAGACGATTTTATTACTGTAGTTTCTGAAGGACCTATAGAAAACTAAGGGGTTCTAGCCAACTCAATTATCCCTCAGACTCTCACAGTTCCTTCCTAAGCTTGATAATATCGTTTAAGGGAAGATTTCCACTTGAAGGATTGTTTTCTGGACCCGTTTCTCCCTCATGTTTAGCCCCATTGCTTTTGAGATTTTAAGACGTTCACCCTAGTAGTTTTGACATTTTAAAACATTTCGCCCCTTTCTGTCAATTTTAAGACCTTTCGTGCCATTAAGGTGTCGATTTTTTCCTGGCGAGCGATAGCGAGCCTGTAATTTAAGAGCAACCGGCCTCCGGCCGGGAAATTTTTCTACCGAAAAATGTACAAATTTATCTTGAAAGGGGGTCTACGGAGTGTAATTTTAAGCTTGATGAAAATGTAGGGAACAAACTAAATACCTCCCCTTAACCCCTTCATGAAGAGGGACGTACTTTCGCCACTTATTCTGGTTACCATTAGACGATTTATTTAGCTTACAAATTACCTCTAGGACTCAAAGGGGTAAGTACGATCTCAATGTATCCTCTGAATAACATACGTTCTTCTTAAGGGGGGATGGTTCACTTTTTGGGCGATTTTTGAATGTATTCATTATTTTTCTAGTTTCTTCCCTAGACCTCCATCATTTTTGCATGTATTCATTATTTTTGTAGTTTCCTCCCTAGACATCCATCAAATTAAAAAAAAAAAACATCCATTAGATCCCCCTTCTAGATTAATTTGTACATTTTTCGGTAGAAAAATTTCCCGGCCGAAGGCCGGTTCTTCCAACATTACAGGCTCACTATCGTTCGCCAGGGAAAAAATCGACACCTAAATAGTACGAAAGTTCTAAATATTGACGAAGAAGTGGGGTGAAAGGTCTTAAAATCGACTAACTAATGGGGCAAACATCTTAACATCTGAAAACTAATGGGGCTAAACATGAGGGAGAGAGTGGTCCAGAAAACCAGCCCATCCCCCCTTAAAAACTGCATAAAATAGTTTAACTTTAGCCAGAACAAAAGTTAAAAAGACGTCATCATGCTGAAGGGGTTAATGATGGCCAGAATATACTTTTAAGGGACCCCACCTCGCTTTTTTTTTTTTCTTCTCTTCCTCTCTCTTTGGCTTGTATCCATTCGGCCCCATTCAGCCTACTATTTTAAGACGTTTTCCCCCATACAGGTGTCAATATTTTCCTGGCGAGCCGTAGCGAGCCAGCATATATATATTTTTGTTTTGACAGCAAGCTAAATTTGTACATTTTTCGATAGAAAAATTTCTTGAAGCCGGATTTCTCCATACAATGCTTGCTCGCTATCGCTCGCTAGGAAGAAATCGACACCTGGATGGGGATAAACGTCTTAAAACAGTTGGCTGAATGGGGCCGAATGGATACAAGCCAAAGAGAGAGGGAGAGAAAGAAAAAAGCGAGGTGGGGTCCCTTAAAAGTATATTCTGGCCATCATTAACCCCTTCAGCACGATGACGCCTTTTTAACTTTTGTTCTGGCTAAAGTTAAACAATTTAGTGCAATTTAAGAAGAACGTGTATTATTCGGAGGATATATTGAGATCATATTTACCCCTTTGAGTCCTAGAGGTAAATTGTAAGCTAAATAAATCGTCTAATGATAGCCAGAATAAGTTGGGAAAGTACGCCCTCGTGCTGAAGGGGTTAAACGATATTATCAAGGAAGCCAGAGAAAGAAAAAAAAGGAGAAAAAAGATAAAAAAAAGCAGGTGACCCCCCTTAATACGTGTCATAATCCTGAGAGGGTTAAGCCTGGCTAACAAAATGCCACTGGGGACTACTGACCGTTTCTGAAATCCTTAGAAATGATCGGATCCTTTAGCGAATCCTCAACCCTTGACACCATGCATACATCCTTGCTAATCCCAACTGAGCCATATTATGCCACCAGATGTCAACTCTATATTTTAATAATTTGTGTTTGTTATATTGGAGAAGCTTTCTTAAGGGGGCCCACCTCGCTTTTTTTCTCTTTAATCTCTCCCTCTCTCTTTGGCTTGTATCCATTCGGCCCCATTCAGCCTACTGTTTTAAGACGTTTATCCCCATCCAGGTGGTCAATATTTTCCTGGCGAGCGGTAGCGAGCCAGCATATACCTGTATATATATTTTTGTTTTGACAGCAAGCTAAATTTGTAAATTTTTCGATAGAAAATTTTCTCCGACGAAGCCGGATTTCTCCATACAATGCTGCCTCGTTATCGCTTGCCAGGAAGAAATCGACACCTGGATGGGGATAAACGTCTTAAAACAGTTGGCTGAATGGGGCCGAATGGATACAAGCCAGAGAAAGAGAGAAAAGGAGAGAAATCTTTAAAAAAAAGCCGAAGACGTACCCCCTTAAATGTGTTCAGTTTTATTCTCATAAACTATCAGTTACAGTCTATGTGTTCTACAAAGCACATACAAATATCAGTTACAGTCTATGTGTTCTACAAAGCACATACAAATATCAGTTACAGTCTATGTGTTCTACAAAGCACATACAAATATCAGTTACAGTCTATGTGTTCTACAAAGCACATACAAATATCAGTTACAGTCTATGTGTTCTACAAAGCACATACAAATATCAGTTACAATCTATGTGTTCTACAAAGCACATACAAATTTTACCTTGAACTCACCGAGATCTGAGCACATTAGCCTACACGCTGGTGTAAAGGCTTTCTCACCGACATTCACTGAGGCCAAGGATGTAGGCAATATTTGTTATTCACTTGTTGTTATTCAATTATGTTAATAGTTTGGAATGGATATTTGGTATTATTTAAATAAATGTATTGGATTTAAAAAAAAAATACTGTTACTCCCATGAATGCATGTGTATAATAATTCCTATTATAATATTTGATATCAATGTGATTAATGTCCCAACTGATATAATTATATCGTAAGTTTTACTAAATATAATTGTTAATGGTTAAGGTTCTACCATTGTATTACAGGTAAGAAGAGGAGAGAGACAGTGTAAAAGTTTTCAGAGTACGTTTTAAATAAGTTTATGTTGCATGGGTTGTATTTATACATTGTGGCAGGCATTAGTTATTTATACATTGTGGCAGGCATTAGTTATTTATACATTGTGGCAGACATTAGTTATTTATACATTGTGGCAGGCATTAGTTATTTATACATTGTGGCAGGCATTAGTTATTTATACATTGTGGCAGGCATTTGTTATTTTTTTTAGTATTTATTTAATATTTCATCTATTTGTCTTTATTCAGTTGTATGTATAGTATATCCTTATGTGTTATGCCTTTATAATGGTGTATCTGTTATTCCCATATATATGTATAATTATTTGTATATCCTTTTAATAGTAGGCTATTTATTATTATTATTATTATTATTATTAGTAGTAGTAGTAGTAGTATTGAAGTGCCTATATTATCAAGGCTAGAACACAATGTGAGGTCTTTAACTGGGAAGATAAAGCAAACATAATTTAATACGAAATATAGTTGACATTACAAAAGAGGTACACATGTATATACAGAGTTTGTATAAAGCCAATACAACATAATGCAATACAGTAAATAATACAATATTCCACCACTCAAAATTGGTAACTATGGTGGCTCTTTTAACACATACATACTTACATACATACATACATACATATACTCTGGCACATACCACTTTGTGTTTTTTTTTTTTTTAAGAATAGAAAATGGATATGGTCTTTTAAACTCTGGGTAAAAATATTAGTGTATGGTAGTAGTGGCTGGCTGAGCGGCAGAGGTCAACCAGAGGATTAGCGAGTCAACAGTCCAGGTAGTTTCCGGTCAGACGCGCGGTCAGGTTTGCTGCTAGTTGGCGGCTTCCTTTCTTTTCTCTGGGCGAGTCCACTCGTCCAAGCTTTTGCAAGTCATTGTAGGTATTGACTAGCCCTCTAAGATTTGTTTTAGGCGACTACTTTTTGTCACTCTCAGGTGGGTGGAAGTTCCTCCTGCCTTTCCCGCGAGAGTTGTTCGAAATAGTCATCCCACGAATTCAGGAGGTCCATCCATTCCTGTATCTCTACGCACTCCTCAGATTCCTCCTGGGTGGTCAGCGGCGGACTTGGGATTTTGTTTGTCTTACATTTATCTTATTTATGGCCTTACTTGTCAGTCTTGCATTTGTTTTTTTTCTAAATATCCCTTAGTTTCTTAATGCCTTCCACTGTATGGGAAAGAGGGTGCTGCTAAAGGTGCAGGCAGGAGATAGAAGACTAAGTAATATTCCCGTGGCGAGCTTGCGAACTTGTGTGTTTTACAGGATAATTGCTGAGGGGCACAGGGCCCTGGGTGGGGCTTTGGTTTCCCGGGCGTTTCCGCACCCTCCTCAGCTCCCCGCCATGGAGTGGCTTCGGTCACCCAGGCTTTATTGTGGTCGACGGGGAGGGTTCTGTGGGGGCACTCGGTTATGGCCTTGGAATTGCTCGGGGCCTTGGGGCTGTTCGGCCAGGCAGCTTGGGGAACAACAACAACAACAGGATAGAATAAAAAATGTTGAGCTGAGGAGACGTTTAGGTATAAAGAGTACTAGCGAGGTGAGAGGTGATGCGTACAAGTAGACTGGGATGGCATGGACATGTGGAGAGAATGGATGAACACAATAATGTGTGAAAAAATGCAGGTCTGTGATTGTGGAGGGAGCTACACCATGGGTGGACCGACGAAGACCTGGGATCGGACTATACGTGCCGATCTCAAATCCAAAAACTTGACAAGTGAAGCAGCCCATAACAGGGTTGCCTGGAACGCCGCCATTAGGACAAGCGACTGAAACTGCACGTATGTACAGACAGTGAGTACAAAGGAGTACAAAGGAAATCAAGCAACAACAGGTCTAGTGACCCTTCTAGGCTGCTTGTCCTTCAAAACACTGAGGATCAAGTGTCCAAACAGTGGTTTAGAGTGGGTAAGGGAACATTGGAAAGGGAACTCTGCCCTGGACCTAATGTCCGTGGCAGGATTAGGAAGTTAGTAGGGGACAGAAGGGTTAGTAACTGAGGGGAGGGGATAAAATAAAGTTATTCATTTACAAACGCAGTCAGTCGCGGGTTTGGTGCGATATATTTGTCTAAGCGGAGTTTAAATGAAGCAACGGTGCTGCAGTCTATAACGTCTCGGGGAAGCCCATTCCACAAGCTGACAACTCGATTGAAGAAGAAATTCTTAGATTCGTGTGAGTTAAAAGATTTACCAATAATTTTGCAACCGTTTCCCCGCGTGTAATTAGATTGGTCGATAGTGAAGTACTTACTACAGTTCATATTGTCGATGCCTTTGATGATTTTGAACACTTGAATTAAGTCACCTCTTAATCTGCGCTGGGTTAAAGGAAATAGATTTAATTCTCTAAGATGCTCTTCATATGGTTTGTTCTTTAGGCTAGGTATCATTTTGGTAACTCTACGTTGAACTCGTTCTAGCTTGTTTATATCTTTTTGGTAATAAGGGCACCAGGATTGAACGCAGTATTCCAGAAGAGGGCGGACTAAGGAATTGTAAAGGGTTAGGATAACTTCTTTGGATTTATGCTCAAATGACCTGCCTTTTAAGCCAATTATTTTGTTTGCCTTCTTAACTTCTGAACATTGTTGACTCGGTTTTAGGTTACTCGATATTGTTACTCCCAGATCGGTTTCTCTGTTTACATTCTTAAGCTGAGTGCCATTCATCGAATAGTTTGCTTTCTCATTTAGGTATCCGATATGTAGTACTTTACATTTATCCACATTGAAACTCATTTGCCAAATTTGGGCCCAACATGTAAATTTATCTAGATTGTGTTGCATATCGTCAACTTGTTCTTTTGAGAGTACGCTATTTGCAATTTTTGTATCGTCAGCAAATTTTGAGATTGTACAGGTGAGACCCTCATCTATGTCGTTGATATAAATTAGAAAGATAATTGGTCCTAGTACCAATCCCTGGGGTACCCCGCTACTTACATTGGTCCATTTAGATACCTTACCGTTTATGACTACTCTTTGCTTTCTGTCGTTGAGCCAATTTTCTATCCATTTCAACACACCATCTTGTATTCCATGCGCTTTTAGTTTTAGCAGTAAACGTTTGTGGGGAATTTTGTCAAAGGCCTTTTGAAAATCAAGGTATATAATATCTACAGCTTTACTCTCATCGTAGAGGTTGAGGATATCGTGGAAGAAGTCTAAGAGGTTTGTTAAACAGGAACGTTTTTTACGAAAGCCGTGTTGAGTATCTTTAAGTAAGTTATTTGCCTCTAAGTGATTTACGAGTCTGTCTCTTATGACCGCTTCTAGAATTTTACATACAATTGAGGTTAAGCTAATTGGACGATAGTTACTGGGTAGGGATTTGCTGCCTTTTTTGAATATCGGTGTTAGGTTGGCTAGCTTCCACTGATCAGGCATAGTCCCAGACTGCAAGGATTCATTGAATAGCAATATCAGTGGTTTGGAGAGCTCATCCTTAGCTTCCTTTAGAACTCTAGGCGAGATTGTATCAGGTCCAGGCGTTTTATTTATCTTGAGTTTATCTAAACAATTCAATACTTCTCTCTCTGTAACGGTGATATTGCTTAGAACATCTGAATTATCAATCTGAATCGGCGATGGTGTAGGGATATCACTGAGGTCTTCTGTTGTAAAAACTGATGCAAAGAAGGTATTGAGGGCATTATTCATTTGTACTTCGTCTTTGGTGTATTCTCCATTTTCATCGACTAACGGTCCAACAATAGACTAACGGTCCAACATCAAGTGTGTGGAGCACTCACAACATGTGTGGAGCACTCACAACATGTGTGGAGCACTCACAACATGTGTGGAGCACTCACAACATGTGTGGAGCACTCACAACATGTGTGGAGCACTCACAACATGTGTGGAGCACTCACAACATGTGTGGAGCACTCACAACATGTGTGGAGCACTCACAACATGTGTGGAGCACTCAGTCTTAAAATTGTATGTATGTATGTGAGTAATAAGATATGAGATATAATTATTTGACCAGCTTAATAGATATATTATCGTACTGTGTAAAAGGTTATGAGTATTACATTTTATGTAATTCTTTCAAGATACGAGGACACGTTTCATCCTTTTGTCCTGGCTATTAGCAAAGGATTTTATTCTGCTTAGGAAGGAATTGTGGGAGTCAGAGGGTTAATTGAGGCTTAGCTTTTACCCATTTCACTCCAAGAGGGCTTTTCAAACCGGAGTAAAATCGTCTAATATTAACACAAATAAACGAACAAAGCGTCCTCGAATACTGAAAAGGTTAAAACAAAACAGAATATGCTGTTCTAACCATTTAACTTAATTCTCGCTACTATTGACGTTTTTATTCAGTCTAAAAAAGACCTACAGCAATTAATCTATCTATCTATCTATTGCCGGACGCCTTACTCCCCTTACGAGG
>JBAKBP010037220.1:0-2500 GCA_037953745.1 Lithodes maja | reverse complement strand
GTGAGCGAACTCTTATGTGTTCTTCTCCTGTCACCTCTTTTGTGTTCTTCTCCTGTCACTTCTTTTGTGTTCTTCTCCTGTCACCTCTTTTGTGTTCTTCTCCTGTCACCTCTTTTGTGTTCTTCTCCTGTCACCTCTTTTGTGTTCTTCTCCTGTCACCTCTTTTGTGTTCTTCTCCTGTCACCTCTTTTGTGTTCTTCTCCTGTCACCTCTTTTGTGTTCTTCTCCTGTCACCTCTTTTGTGTTCTTCTCCTGTCACCTCTTTTGTGTTCTTCTCCTGTCACCTCTTTTGTGTTCTTCTCCTGTCACCTCTTTTGTGTTCTTCTCCTGTCACCTCTTTTGTGTTCTTCTCCTGTCACCTCTTTTGTGTTCTTCTCCTGTCACCTCTTTTGTGTTCTTCTCCTGTCACCTCTTTTGTGTTCTTCTCCTGTCACCTCTTTTGTGTTCTTCTCCTGTCACCTCTTTTGTGCTCTTCTCCTGTCACCTCTTTTGTGTTCTTCTCCTGTCACCTCTTTTGTGTTCTTCTCCTGTCACCTCTTTTGTGTTCTTCTCCTGTCACCTCTTTTGTGTTCTTCTCCTGTCACCTCTTTTGTGTTCTTCTCCTGTCACCTCTTTTGTGTTCTTCTCCTGTCACCTCGTTTGTGTTCTTCTCCTGTCACCTCTTTTGTGTTCTTCTCCTGTCACCTCTTTTGTGTTCTTCTCCTGTCACCTCTTTTGTGTTCTTCTCCTGTCACCTCTTTTGTGTTCTTCTCCTGTCACCTCTTTTGTGTTCTTCTCCTGTCACCTCTTTTTGTGTTCTTCTCCTGTCACCTCTTTTGTGTTCTTCTCCTGTCACCTCTTTTGTGTTCTTCTCCTGTCACCTCTTTTGTGTTCTTCTCCTGTCACCTCTTTTGTGTTCTTCTCCTGTCACCTCTTTTGTGTTCTTCTCCTGTCACCTCTTTTGTGTTCTTCTCCTGTCACCTCTTTTGTGTTCTTCTCCTGTCACCTCTTTTGTGTTCTTCTTCTGTCACCTCTTTTGTGTTCTTCTCCTGTCACCTCTTTTGTGTTCTTCTCCTGTCACCTCTTTTGTGTTCTTCTCCTGTCACCTCTTTTGTGTTCTTCTCCTGTCACCTCTTTTGTGTTCTTCTCCTGTCACCTCTTTTGTGTTCTTCTCCTGTCACCTCTTTTGTGTTCTTCTCCTGTCACCTCTTTTGTGTTCTTCTCCTGTCACCTCTTTTGTGTTCTTCTCCTGTCACCTCTTTTGTGTTCTTCTCCTGTCACCTCTTTTGTGTTCTTCTCCTGTCACCTCTTTTGTGTTCTTCTCCTGTCACCTCTTTTGTGTTCTTCTCCTGTCACCTCTTTTGTGTTCTTCTCCTGTCACCTCTTTTGTGTTCTTCTCCTGTCACCTCTTTTGTGTTCTTCTCCTGTCACCTCTTTTGTGTTCTTCTCCTGTCACCTCTTTTGTGTTCTTCTCCTGTCACCTCTTTTGTGTTCTTCTCCTGTCACCTCTTTTGTGTTCTTCTCCTGTCACCTCTTTTGTGTTCTTCTCCTGTCACCTCTTTTGTGTTCTTCTCCTGTCACCTCTTTTGTGTTCTTCTCCTGTCACCTCTTTTGTGTTCTTCTCCTGTCACCTCTTTTTCCTTTCTCTAGTCTCTTGTTGATGCTCCCTACCCTGTGTGGGAGAGTAAGGACTGACTACTTATTGACTGACTGACTGACTGACTATATGTTTTTTTCATTACAAATTCAATACAAATTTGTTTGTTGCCGGTGACTAAAGATCCAGACTGGTAATTAATAAAGCCAACAAAATGGCACTACACACACAAATACATACCAACAGCTTACTGGACCGGATACTGCTTCCCACTGTACGTATTATGACCGCTTTGAGTATACTTAATTGCACGGTCAATAACAATACTTTGGAGAAGGAACATGCTGCAGGAGGTGGAAGGGAGAGAGGTGGCTGGGAAGGGCAGGGTGGGGCATTGAGGGGAAGGAGAGGGTGTTGGGGTGAGGGAGTCGTGCCAAGAGGTGAGTGTGTGTGTGTGTGTCTGTGTGTTGTGGGGGGACGGAGTGGGGGGGGGGGGAGAAGTGGACATAGCGATTAGTTACATTAAAATATTCCAATCTCCACTCGGCGCATCATAAAGCCCCATCCTCCCTCCACCTACAGGCTGGTTTACACGACCCTTTTTTTCGGCATCATGTTTCGACATTTCTGATCTGGAAGCCTCTGAAATAAGATGTATATGATTACATCCAACTATAGCAATCTAGGTCCAGTAATACAGCCGATTCCAACGAATTAGGGCAATTCAAAGTAATGCAAAATACAAGATGCCGACCAAACATCGCTGGAAAAATCGCTCTTATGAATCCGCCGTACCCCCTTCTCTCTGGCCTCTCCTCCTGTCTCTCTCTCTCTCTCTCCCTCTCCCTCCCCCTCTCTGTCTCTCTCTCTCTCTCTCTCTCTCTGAAGATAAAAACCTTAAAACCATCTTTGCCCTTTTGAGAC
>JBAKBP010037219.1:0-17554 GCA_037953745.1 Lithodes maja | reverse complement strand
ATAAGGCAGTATAGCCAAAATAGCATGTGACACCTAAGTAAGACAATATCCAAGAAGATGCCAAGTAGCAAATATAACAAGGAAAGTCAAGCAAAAACCACCCACATAGTAGATCGTAAACACCAGGGCTGGGACAAGCCCCTTAGCGAGACCCAACCCTGGTGAACAGGTCCAATCCCTTTGGGGAAAAGAGACCCCATCCAAAATACCTGAGAACCCTCTGGGAGAGCGGAGGGAGGAGGGGGCGGAGCGGCGGCGGCATAGGTCTGGCCGGCAGTAGATCGGGCACCAGCTGGAAGGAAAAAGGCCAAGTGTGAGCAACCCAACAGTACCCTATTAGTGGAAATAGGGGAGGGGAGGGAATCCAATACACACAGGACAATCGCCACATTGGGTCGAGTCCTAGGACTTTTCAAGAGGTCCTTGGGTCCACCTAGTATACTAGGAAGCCGCCTGTAAGGCGGAAAGTAGGTACAGAAGGAGGACACAAGGGAGAGGAAACAGCAAAGTAGCTGTGTCCAAGGAGCCCTGTCCAGGTACATTTAAAAAGGGTTATAACAGGGCGCCAACACAAAAACCAAGGCACAAAGGCTATGTGGCCGATTCCTTGACATGGCACAGGGTACATCAAAAGTATAATTTCGCTTATATAGCGGAAATCTAAAACAAAAAATGAAGGAGCTGAGGACACCTGAAGACCCCCGCCTGTGTGGCGAAAAAACGTGTGTAAACACGAATGTCGAGTCAACTTGTCCAAGTTTATCCTCCCTGTGAGCGGGGCCCTTACACAGTTTCCAGACATCCCCCCCCCCCCCCCCTATGATCAAGTAAACACAGGCAGGGGAAGAACAGAAACAGTGTGAATGTAAGAAAAGCAAGAATTTTAACAAGAGCGAAGACCCAAACCACCAAGTCAGTTGAGATAAGAGGAATATAGAAGGAAAGGACCTGTGTGGACCATTCCGACTGCGGTTTGCTCAAGGTAAAAAAACAGGCCTAGCTTAGTTACACAATACACATCAAAAAAGAAAACACTAGGGCAGCGTCAATCCCTGAGTGAAAGAACCTAGTAACAAAGCTAAACACTGCCCGAAAAAACCCATAATTACGTTAAAGGAAAAATAAAATAAAAGTTAGGGCAAGCGAGCGACCGACACTGTTACTAGAACCACGTATCCTCGAGCCAAGTAGGCCCGGGGAAACGAAAAGGACTGACAAAAGTGTGAACCAGGCGACGAATTACAAGACCACCAACTATGGACATGTTGAAAAACAAGTCAGAAGGGCTTATAGGTCAGTTGAGACCAAAGCAGCATGTTTGAAAGAGAATAAAGGCTGTATGCCCTATGCTCTCACAAAAGCAGAATCCGGAGAAACTTCATGCTCAAGTTTTGTAAAACTTCAACACGCAGTCATACGAAAAACAAAATAAAACAAAATATCACGCAAAATAGGGAAAAGAACACACTGCATTATGCGGGAAGCATACAGCCCCCCCCCCCCCCCCCCCAAGTTACGTTAAGGTTTATTAAAGTGAACATGAACCCGAAAAGCGAGGGTAGAATAGCACACTCAACGACCAGGAGCGGATCCAGCTCAGGCTTAAGGGGGGGGGGCTGATATATATACATGAGGGAACGAAGTTGAATGTGTTAAATGTAGGAACTCGGCTGTACAACATCGCGAAACCATTTGTTTTATTTGTGAATCACTCATAACACGACATCAGAAGATCCAAAATTGTGTAAAGTGTAAACATGTAGCTCACATGAAGTGCATCTCTAAGAAGACCAACAGTGAAGAACGGGAATTCCTTTGCAATAAGTGCGCCTTGCAATCATTACCGAATATTAATGTAAATGATCCAAGTATTAACAATTCAGAATCCAGCCAGGACACATTCAAAATTAAAGATGAATACAGAGTGTTCACCAACAAAGGGCTCCATCTTATCCACATTAACGCCAGATCAATGTACCATAAATTGTCAGAAATAAACTTGTTAGCTAATAAGGCCAAAGCTTCAATAATTGCAATCACAGAAACCTGGCTGGATTCAAGTATAAATGATGGTGAAATAAACATTCAAGGTTTCAATATGGTTAGGAATGATCGCAATAGGCATGGGGGAGGAGTATGTCTGTATGTAAAAAACAACCTCACACACACAACTAGGACCGACCTCCATGTAGAAAATCACGAAGCTCTGTGGATCGACCTACACCTGCCGAGGACAAGACCCATCACAATTGGGGTATGCTATAGGCCACCAGCCGACACACAATTCTTGACCAAATTTGAACGAACTTTGTCATCGCTAGACCCTCGGAATGAATCCATCATACTAGGGGATTTTAACCTGTGTTACAAACAACGAAATGATAGGCTTGTACGAGAATATAGGCATATACTGACAATGCACAATCACAAACAACTCCTCACAACCCCCACACGTATCTCTGAGAACACTGCCACAATATTAGACCACATAAACTGTAACAGAGAGGACAAAATATCCCAATCAGGGGTTATACAGACTGGGATAAGTGATCACTTCGTCACATATTGCACACGAAAAACCACAAAAATTACCCTAGAGAATCACAAGGTTATCAAAACAAGGTCACTCAGAAACTACAATAAGGAAACATTTCTGGACATTTTATGGAATACAGACTGGTCTCCAGTGTTTGGAAGTACAAACGTTAATGACGCATGGGTTGGCTTCAGAACCATCATCACAAACATCCTAGATGAAATAGCTCCTCTGAAAGACATACGAATTAAAGCAAGGTCAGACCCATGGATCAACAATGGCATACTACACCATCTGGAACACAGAGACAATCTGTTAAAAAGGCTAGCGAAACATAGACAGGATCATGGTCTCTGAAACATGAGTTCAACAGGGCCAGGAATAAACTAAGTAGGAAAATGAAATCAGCGAAAACTAATTATTTTCACAATAAGGCAGAGGAATATCAGAATAACCCAAAGAAACTATGGAGGCACCTAAAAACAGCAGGCTACAGCAACAAGACAAGGGATTCGTCTAACACTAATATTGCTCTCACCATTAATGATCAGGTTTGCCACGATAAACGACAAATTTCAACCTACTTCAACTCCTTCTTCACTTCCATAGCAAACACACTTGCACAGAACCTACCTCAACCTCTCAATAAATACACGACAACAACGGCCACCTTTCGTAATTTCTACAGATAAAGACATACACCCGAACACATTTGGATTGCAAAATGTTACACCAAAATACACTTTTGACGAGTTGTCTAACCTAAATGTACATAAAAGCACAGGACCAGACAAAATTCCTGCCAAATTTCTACGAGATGGAGCCATTGGTATAGCAGACCCCCTAACCCACATCATCAACTTGTCAATTAACCTCTCCGCGGCACACAGGTTTTTTTTTACAGGGTCATACTGTGCGCATGTATGATGATTTTGGGACCCATTGCCAATTTCGATAAAAAGTACATCAGCGTGTAGGGAATGTTTGCGTGCATCGGCCCATATATATTTGACCCCCCCAAAAATGTCTGGGGGGGGGTGGGGGAATGGTCCGTAGTTGAAAAATGTGGAGCGAATGGCACCGCGCGGCTAGATTGTCATCGAGCGGCGAGATTTCCCTGCCGAATTTTCACGCGCCCAGGGGATAGAACCAGAGGGAGGAGGGGGTGGGTTACCGCGTATTATCACGTATATCTCTTTTTTTTATCCCTTTTAGGCTATGTAGAGTACGTATACGTGTGTAGGCCACCCATATAACAATGAATATGCCTCATAGTGACCAAAAATTGCAATATATAAGGGAATTATCAAAGAATTTTTAGGCGGGAATGAAGATGGGTTGGAGGTTTGGCGGTAATTTATGAGATGAGAGTGTGGTTTGCGCTATAATATTACGTATATCTCGTACTTAGAGCACTGTCATGCTATAATACAGACTTGTACCTATGTAGACGTGCCATATATCAATATATATACCGCATATAGACCAATTCATGCGATATTTACGCACATTATCAATGAGTTTCTATGCGTGAACCAAGGTGTGATTGAGTTGTGCTGGGAATGAAAGGGGGAGAGGGTGTGTTACGCCATAAATATCACTTATATCTTGTACTTAGAGCACTGTCATGCTATAATACAGACTTGTACGTATGTAGACATGCCATATATCAATATATATACCGCATATAGACCAATTCATGCGATATTTACGCACATTATCAATGAGTTTCTAGCAGACGGAAGCCTAAAAGGGTGGGTGGGAGGGAGGCAGGGAGTGAGTCATGGAGAGAGTAAAGACAGGGAGATCTAGCAGGAAACATATGCAGCTGTGTGATAATTGTGGAGGCGCCCCAGGCGTATGGATGTCTTGGGATTTTGAACCTTATGTCTAGCAGGTGTCTGGTGTTCGTTGCCACCAAGAGGTCTACAATAACATGAGTCAGGAATGGAGAGAGAGAGAGAAAGTGAGACATGCGTATGTCGTACGTATAAATGGACTTCAGAATTGCATTTTTATGCAAGCAGACATTGCATTTTAGACACATGTGAAGTACCACAGAAACATGTAGGCCATTGACTGTAAATAAAGTACTATATTATAGACCAGCAACGAGGGTGGTCAGTAAACACAGGCAGATTGCCTTTTGTGATAGAGGGCTAAATATAGACTGGTGTCTCCTTACACTTGCGAAATGGTAGATTGCCACCAGAGAAACTTATATTTATTTATTTCCAAGTAATATGCAATATAAATGTATATTCGAGACCTACTGCAAGTATTTGTATGACAGTCATGACTATGTATAATCCAATATACGCGCGTAGGCGAGACATAAGAAAGATGGTTGAGCAATTTTCGACACCCACACAGTTATTATTCATTTTGATTTACAATATTATACAATACAAATGTATTTGTGAAGAGTATTTTATGCATTATTGTATTTATACAAATTTTGTTCCCAGACAGAGCTGCTGTGGCTGGAGCAGCAAGGTGCGGCAAGGGTCACCCCGTAACCGCTTGACCGTGTGATAATGAGTGGAGTCACACTGAGAGGGGCAATTTTGCTGAGTGTTTGGGCAAATTTTGACAGAATAAAGTTATATAATTACTAATTTTTGACAGAGACAAACTTTTATAAACCTTTGCATAATATAATTGATAATCCCATCAATTTACAAACGTAAATTGGTGGGATAATTCATTGTTTTTTGTATATTGTTATTTCGATTGTAGACACAAAGTTTTGAGTGATATTTGGTATGAGCTCCTGTGGCATGGTTGGTAAGGTTGCGGACTGGAAAACTCAAAGTGTCGTAGGGTAGTAGGATCGAATCCAACAGGGGGTTATGGGGAAGGTTTTATACTGTCTAGAACAAATTTGATAATTTTTTTTTTTTACAAGATCATGCCATTGTATTCAAACAATAATTATGAAATATTCATAGAATATATCATATTGTAAGAATACAATGACATGATTTTTTTTTTTTTTATTGTTTTATTTTATTATCTTAGTAGGTTTGACAGGATTTATTGAAACATATTTATTTTTGTACAATTAATTTGAGGTAAGAAAATATTTACACATTACTTAGGCTATAACAAACATATATATTGATATACTAAAAAAAGAAGGCATATTACATGTAAATCTTTGAAACTTATAAACTAAATAATGAAACATACAATTATTATATAATGTAAAAACTATATCACAGGGACATCTTTGGAACTTATACATTATATAATATATATGTTACATTATGAGGTAGCGTGATCAATTAGGTCAGGTCAGGTAAGGTAGGGTGCGAGTCCAGGGCAGGGCAGGGCAGGGGGCGAGTCCAGGGCAGGGCACGGGGCGAGTCCAGGGCAGGGCAGGGCAGGGGGCGACACTCAGTAGTTCTTGAAGGTGTGGTAGTCCCTGAAGCAGTCACCCAAGCAGAGTGCAACTTTGCACTCCGCGCACATTGAGGTGACTCTTTTGGTGACGTGGGGTTTTCTCACACTGGAGCTGCAGACGTGGCACTGCACCTGCCTGTGACGAGTGCCAATCAGCTCGGTGTTGGTTGGGTAGTGTCTTTCGACACCCAGCTGGATTCTGTCAGGAACGTGATCCCCACGCCATGCCGTCCGTCTGTGAGTGGTGGTGCCATACTTCTCCAGGAGTTGGTATGCCACGTTATACACGAACTCCCGGAATTTCAGCTTCTGGTTTGGGGACATCTCCCTCTTCACCAACCACAAGTTGTAGGCGTTGAGCATCGTGATGTCAGCTCGGTGGAGGAAGAGCTTGTGATACCACTTCACAGTCTTCCTCAGACACTCAACGCCTGACAGCTGACAGTCAGACTTGTCCACCATGCGCATGTTCTTGGTATAGTCCACTACCATGTCGGGCTTGTAGATGGTCTTCCTGGTTTTGTAGTGGATTTTGCCAGAGTCCATCTGGGCACCTGTGTGGACGGTGGAAAGCAGGTGGACGTCTCGTTTGTCCTTCCTTTTCAGGGCTATCACTTTCCCACACTTTTCTAGCTGCTTGTATTTCTGCCCCTTTCGTCGCCTTCTTCGGACATGCCTCTCGCGGTGTTCCTGGGCCAGGTCGTCTTCAGAAGGTGTTTCACTGGAGGAGGCATCTGACAGAGGAATGACATTACCTGTGAACTTAGGCATAAACTTTCTTGTCTTTCTGACAGTCCCACATGACCCCGTTTGGTTGTCATGAAGAAACTGGCAGAGAGCAGGAGAAGTATACTAGTTGTCAGTGTAGATGATGTGGCCTTTGCCCAGGTAAGGTGCCAACATTTTCCTGACGATGGCACCTGACATGCCCATGGGGTCACCGGCAGCGGCTTTCGGTATGTCAATGTCAGTGCCTGTATACACGATCATGTCAAGCACTATTCCAGTTTCACAGTCACACAAAACGAAGAGCTTGATTCCGAACCTATGCCTTTTCAAGGGGATATACTGCTTGAAAACAAGACGTCCTTTGAAGAGCACGAGCGACTCATCAATCACCAAATTGAGGAAGGGGTAAAAGTATTTCCTATACCTCTCCAACAACATGGTGAACACATCCCAAACTTTCCATATCCTGTCAATCCTGTTAGGATTTTCGTTGTCTGCAAAGTGCATAAATCTTAGCAGCAACAAAAATCTGTCACGAGTCATGAACTTATTGAAAGTTGGGGTGGCGATGAGAGGGTCGTGCTTCCAGTAGTGTTGCAACACATGCTTCTTGCAAAGAGGCATGAGGAACAACAAGGCAAAGAACGTCATGAATTCTTCCACAGTCGTATCCACCCAGCCTCGTATTCTCGCTTTTGGAGAAATGACGTCCAATCTGCCAAACACCCACCTGTAGTAGGCGTTTGTTTGGGCAACGATGTAAGTCATTACCTCAAAATCGAAAAAAGCGAGGAAGAAGTCGCTTTCGTTCGCGTGCTCATCACAGGGCCAGTCATCAGTTGTACCTGACGTCCCAGGATTGAACTGGGGCACGTCAGGTACAAAATTGACCCCGTCAGACCACTCGAACGAAGGTATGCCAGGGATCGGAATGTCGTCTGCGTCTGCTTCTGCGTCTGAAATATCGCTTCCATGGTCGCGATACAACACAGCATCATCATCACCCTCCTCTTCACTTGACAGACGCCCTTCCTCATTCTCGTCACCGACGTCGGACTCACTGCCACTGTCCACTCCCAAATCCCCCCATCCTTGGTCCCGTGCTAGGGCGTCGTCGTCGAAACCCGGGATGCCAATGCCCTGCGAATCACCATCAAACAGCAGGGCGGCATATTTGGATGGTGTCAGAGTTTTTCGGGTCAGTGTAGCACGTACGGGAGTCTTATGGACAGGGACAGAAGGGCCGGCAGGGGTGGCAGTGGTGCGTGGTCTTGTGGCCCTGGAGGCAGGCAAGATGATGGTGGTGCCTGTCGCCCTTTTCCCTTTCTCTTTCCCTGTTCCTTGGGCAGGGGCGGCAGGGGCAGCAGGGCCAGCAGTCGCTTTCCCTCTCCCTTTCCCCTTCCCCTTCCCCTTCCCTTTTCCTTGGGCAGGGGCAGCAGGGGCGGCAGGGGCAGCCGGGCCAGGGGCGGCTGGTGGTGGTGGTGGTGGTAGGGTCACTGTGGCAGGCGTACGGGTTCTCTTCCCTACGCCCGTGCCTTTGATTTTGCCTGCCCCCGCAGGTTCTGCAGCCCTAGGGCAGCCTCCTGCGTCGCTGGTACTGGTGGCAGGGGTGGCAGTGGTGGCAGTGGTGGTGGTAGTGGTTGTTGCAGTGGCCTGGGTCATGGTGGCAGTGTCCCGAAACACCAATGACCTCTGTACCTTTGCCGTGCTTGCACGTGTTTCCCGTGCTTTGGGTGCTGGTGTTTCGTCCTCCGAGCTGTAGGGCATGTCGTACTGGTAGCTAGGGTCTTTAGCAGCCACCCTCTGCCTTCCACGGCGGCTGACACCACCAGAAGGAGGGCTGGTTGTGTCATCAGGGAGCGAGCGTGAGGGACGTGTGGGCTCCATGACTAGTGCTTGGTTACTGGCGCGGTGGTGCTTGTACGAGTGCGGGGCGAGCGTGTGGCGGGGTGGTGTCGAGAGTTGACATGTAGTACTATACCCACACCAATTTTTAGCCGCCTGCCTATAAACGCGCGGTTTTGGTACGCGTTCAAAAGCTCTGCTCTTAAGAGTCTTCCCGCAGTCCGCCGGGGGAACTCTTAAGAGTCTTCCGGCAGCTCCCGGGTTAACACCAACACTGTACCTGCTGAACTGAAGGAAGCTATTGTAACCCCTCTATTCAAGAAAGGAAATAAACTAGAAGTTGGCAACTACAGACCAGTTAGCATATTATGTATTGTATCTAAAATCCTTGAAAGAGCGGTATACACCCAAATTGAACACTACTTCAAACAAAATGATCTATTCTATAAGTTTCAATCAGGTTTCAGATGCATGTACTCGACAGACTCCTGTCTCATCCACTTAACGGATCACATTCGTAAAGAAATGTCTAAAGGTAACTACACCGGTATGGTTCTTCTTGATCTACAAAAAGCGTTTGACACAGTAGACCATGATATCCTATGTAATAAACTACAAGCAATGGGCATAGGGTCTGTGAACTGGTTTAAATCTTATCTTAGTGGTAGAACCCAAAGAGTCAAAATTGATGATAATATATCTGATCCTATGCCAATTAACTGTGGGGTCCCGCAGGGAAGCATCCTTGGTCCCTTACTCTTTCTCTGTTATGTGAACGGCATGGAACTGAGCGTCTCATATAAATTATTACTGTATGCAGATGACAGCGTGCTTCTGGTTTCAGGAAAAGACCCAATAAGTATTGCCGCTTCACTTTCCAAAGAACTAGCATCATGTAGTGAATGGCTAGTGGACAATAGACTATCTCTTCACCTGGGCAAGACGGAAGCCATCTTATGTGGAACAAAACGCAAACTGAAAGACATTGTGGGCTTCTCGGTCAACTGTAATGATATTCCTATAACAACAGTGTCACAAGTTAAATATCTCGGACTAAAACTGGACGCGAGTTTGTCAGGTGAAACAATTTTGGAATCTATCCTGAGTAAGTGTAGAGCACGTATAAAATACCTGTATAGACAGGTGGGATGCTTGCCCGCGGCGACCAAAAAGACCCTCTGCCAAGCGCTTGTTCAATGTCATTTTGACTATTCTGTGTCATCCTGGTACTCTGCATCATCTAAATCAGCACAGCACAAACTTCAGGTCCCTCAAAATAAAATGGTTAGGTTCATGTTGAACCTAGGACCCAGATCACATGTTGGACAGGAACAACTTCAGTCACTAGGTATGCTCAATGTCTCTGACAGGGCCAAACAAATCAGGCTCACTAATGCCTTCAAAATTTTCTATGACAGAGCTCCAGAGTATCTAAAGAATTATTTTGTTAAAGCAAATGAGAGGAGTGGACATAATACAAGAAACAGGATGTTTAATTTTAAGGTCCCGAGAATACAAGGACAGGGTAAGCAAACATTCTTCTTCACTGCCATCAAAGACTGGAACGACCTACCCCAGTCAGTCCGTGAAAAGAGAACAATGTATTCCTTCAGACGTAGCCTGAAGGAACACCTGAACCGGACAGCTGCAAAAAGGGAGCACCAAGCTTATGTCTACTACTAAATACGACATAAGAGATAGACAAACCAAACTGAAATGATTACTGATTACGGATTACTGATATTTACTATAGGATGTAAGGTATCTTAAAATAACCCCCTAGAAATACTTTCTCTAAAGTATCTATTTATTTATCCTCCCCTTTTCCCCAGCTAACCTAATCCCACAAGGACCCCAATGGAAATACGCCTAACGGCCTTATTGGGCTATCCTTAGTTGGAATTATGCAAGGCTGGTACATGTCACATTTGTAACACACTATGTGGTACCAACTCTGTAAATTGCTAACTGAATAAATATTATTATTATTATTATTATTATTATTATTATTATTATTATAGGGGCGCCATAACTTTATATGTATTGTATTTCAGATAAAATGCAGTATATATCAGATGTAAGGGTGCAATTTTGGTCACTAAGGGAGGGGGGTGCCCCCCCCCCCCCCCCCTGGATCCGCCACTGTCAACGACCGCTACGCGGCGCTGAGGACCAACCACCCTCGAAGTAAACTATATAATTCAATATGTCTCCAGCACTCCGCGCACACCCAAAAACACGCCATAAATCCGTAAAGTGCTGCCTACATCACTGAAACATCCCTCTAAAACCTCAACAGCCTGAAAAGGCTCACACTCAGTTGAAGCGAAGGGGCAGGCAATATCAGGCACTCGCGAAACACAGACAAAAAAAGGTGTGTGTCATCGACGGTGGGCGCGAAGAGACTGATACTGTTATATGTACTGGCGCAGGCTCATAGAACATGGAGCATGGCTAAGAGGAGAGCAGCTAGATTAAATGGGTAACTATAACTTTTTTCTCTCCTTCGCTATATTAAATTTATTTTCCTTCTTTAGTCGTCTCGGAGTGTGTACAACGTGCCTAGTAGTGAATCGAGGTGGAACTTCGCGTGAGTACCGATAAATCGGCCCGCTGTGGTAGCGGCTGAGATCTTAAGCCCTACGTTGGAAACGTAGAGACTGCTACTAAATATAGTTATTAAGCAATTATTCTTAACAGGTGTGAATTCAAATTATCTTGAAAGTTATCTCAAGAGAATAAGCTTGAATAGGCGTGAAGCTTTCAATAGCATTATGTGGAGTAGATACCCTATTCTTGCCATTACTAAGGGAGTATTTAACGCAATTTGCTATCTATCTATCTATCTATTGCCTGACGCCGCGATCCCCGAAGGGTTGGCCATGAACGAACCGCCCCCATGCACCTCTGTCCCCGGTCAGTCGACGCTCCTCCCCCCCAACCAGCACCGCCTTCGTTCATATACTTCCTCACTCCATCCTTCCACCTCTCTTTCGGTCTACCTCTCCCTCTCTGTCCCTCGCTCTCGTACACCCTCTTAGTCATTCTTTCGCTTTCCATACGTTCCATATGGCCGAACCATCTCAAGTTGTTCCTTTTCACACTTTCCAGCACATCTACCTCCACACCACACCTCCTTCTTACTTCCTCATTAGTCTGTCTATCCCTCCATGTAACTCCGCACGCACTTCATAGGTAATTCATTTCCACTGCTCTCACTCTTGGTCTGAGTCTCTCAACCAACGTCCATGCTTCACTTCCGTAAGTCAGTGTCGGAATTACCACACTGTCATGCAAGGACTTCTTCACTTCCATACTGACCACCCTATTTCTTGTTACTGCTTTCAGCGTTCTTACAACCCTCTTCCCCTGTTGTACTCTCTCCCGCACTTCTTCATCCATAGTCCCATCTTTACTCAACACACTGCCCAGATACTTAAAAGAGTTGACGATCTCCATAGCCTGACCGTTCAGCTTCACCTCACACTCTGTGACTTCACCCCTTTCGAAGACCATAACCTTGCTCTTCACCGCATTTACCTTCAAATTCCGTTTTTCGCACACTGTTCCAAACTCATTTACCAGACCCTGTAACTCCCATTCACTATCACTCATCAGAACTATGTTTCAACCCATATTGCTACATAGCCATAGTGAATAACTTAACTTGGTTACAAAACAAGATACTTGATCAAATAGAGTAACCTTATAGCAAGGTGTTAAGGGTAAGGTGACAAAATGAATAAGTCCTTCCTTAATGTATGGGTGAGCGCAAGTGTTGAGGGCATGGGAACTTTAAAATAAGACCCTGCCTAATGGATAGATGAACGTATGAGTACCCGAGGGGTAGTTAATTAAAATAGAGCAAATTATAGGTTTGATTCCCGGAGGGAAGTCAAGAAAACCTAATATTTAGTAAGGCCCCGTAATCATTGACGATATGCCTATTAGTATAATAGTCTCCCATCAAACACCGCGGTCGCTAGTTTGAATCTACCGCGCGGTAGGACAGGAGTACTAACCTCATAAGTGCAACGCGTATTCTCTTATGGAATCATCTTTATGATTGGATACTCACTACGAAAAACTTCGTAAAAAATAAAAAATAAAAACTAACTTAATAATTGCTATACTCAAGCTCTCCCATGCGTGGATTTCTTGTGTGTGGATTCATGACGCTGGCCCTCTAGCATTCATACTTCCTTCACTGATATATCAAGATACAACTCAGAAATCAAGCGAATGGGAAGGGGATGGCAGGGAGGGCACTAACATCGTCAATGATTACGGGGCCCTACTAAATATTAGGTTTTCTTTACTTCCCTCCGGGAATCAAACCTATAATTTGATAGTGGCCCCTCCATCATTGACGATATGCCTGATATACAAGACTGGAGGGGGACATTCGTGACAATATCAAAACCACCAACCTAAATACCATAGGTAACAGAGAATCCGTATAACATTTTAAGTTTTTTATTGTGTTCATACAATATATTATTGGGATTGAATTTGTGCTGTACCTAGTATCAGTGCATTACCACAAAGCCCACCGAAATGCCAAAAAAATACCCTCATTGTTCCCTGATTAAATAACACTGTATGAATATTCCCATATTCAAAATATGTTACAGGGGGACAATGCCTAGTGAGTTCACTGCTCAATAGGTGGCGTTCTGAGAGTGAGGGTCTAAGTCTGGAGGGTGAGACAGTGAAGCACTTGAACGAAGCAACCAGCCGCTTCAGAGATGGAGCTGCTTCGAGCCATGATGGATGCTTCACATGTCTCACTCCCCAGACTGGAACAAGACCTCACAGGCTTCACCGTGTTGAGAGGTGGAATGTACAGGCTCTCAGCCTATGCCCGAGAGGGAGTAGTTGGAATATAGAAAAAAAAAAATATATATATATAAAGGGAGGTAAGCAGTGCGTTACTTCAAAGAAGATCTGCTTGTACATGACTGGACCTTCACTTGAGATCTATTGCATGTTTAGTGAGAACATTCTTGTACTCTAGAACCTTAATCCTTTGGATCATGTTCTGGCCTTAAAATTTGTTATGCCCTGATTTAATTCAGGATCAACTATCGGTACAGGTGAGTTCTACGAGACTGGGTTATTGGTACAGGTGAGTTCTACGAGACTGGGTTATTGGTACAGGTGAGTTCTACGAGACTGGGTTATTGGTACAGGTGAGTTCTACGAGACTGGGTTATTGGTACAGGTGAGTTCTACGAGACTGGGTTATTGGTACAGGTGAGTTCTACGAGACTGGGTTATTGGTACAGGTGAGTTCTACGAGACTGGGTTATTGGTACAGGTGAGTTCTACGAGACTGGGTTATTGGTACAGGTGAGTTCTACGAGACTGGGTTATTGGTACAGGTGAGTTCTACGAGACTGGGTTATTGGTACAGGTGAGTTCTACGAGACTGGGTTATTGGTACAGGTGAGTTCTACGAGACTGGGTTATTGGTACAGGTGAGTTCTACGAGACTGGGTTATTGGTACAGGTGAGTTCTACGAGACGGGGTTATTGAATTTCATGCAACTACACAAAGGGAATCAATAGAGGACATAATATAATCTCGGAAGATGGTTTGTTGTACAGCTTTATTCTTAATTAAACACTTATGCAGAATAGAAATAAAATAATTCACACGAAATAGTATGGGCAATAGTGGGCATTAATGTTGTTGGACTTTTTATAATCTTCAGCACTTATCGCGGGTTGGGATAGAGCGCACTTCCCACTTCTAACTATCAGGTATTCTCTTCTGATATATGGCCTAGAATACTCTGAAGGATTCACTCGTAGATCAGGCTATTAATCCTATGTTATCTTGATAAGGTTCTGTGTGACTCACTGGTGATAGTACAAAATTTAGTGATATATATATCTCCAAGAATAATACGTAAAGGAGGTATAGTAGCTAGCTTCAACTCGTATGATATAAAGGAGGTATAGTAGCTAGCTTCAACTCGTATGATATAAAGGAGGTATAGTAGCTAGCTTCAACTCGTATGATATAAAGGAGGTATAGTAGCTAGCTTCAACTCGTATGATATAAAGGAGGTATAGTAGCTAGCTTCAACTCGTATGATATAAAGGAGGTATAGTAGCTAGCTTCAACTCGTATGATATAAAGGAGGTATAGTAGCTAGCTTCAACTCGTATGATATAAAGGAGGTATAGTAGCTAGCTTCAACTCGTATGATATAAAGGAGGTATAGTAGCTAGCTTCAACTCATATGATATAAAGGAGGTATAGTAGCTAGCTTCAACTCGTATGATATAAAGGAGGTATAGTAGCTAGCTTCAACTCGTATGATATAAAGGAGGTATAGTAGCTAGCTTCAACTCGTATGATATAAAGGAGGTATAGTAGCTAGCTTCAACTCGTATGATATAATTACTCGTCTCAATATAGATATAAGACAGATATCAGTTAGGGCGATTTAGGTTTTGGTTAATAATCACAAATACTCATTTAGAATTGATTTCACTCGAGTTTAGTGAAGGACTTACAGGATTGACCGCTCCATTTAGGATCCGTCCGACTCCGAGGCCCTCTGTGCATCTTGTTAGCACTATTTTTCTACAGTGGTGTTCGGCTAATCCATCCACTAACCTGCCTTACCCTTAGGTAAGCAGTACGGATTTGTATCAGGTGTACTCCCCTAGACAGGTTGCCGACCAAGGCTGACGAGTCCCATCCACCCGGATTTGTATAAGGTTGTCTCCCCTTAGATGAGTTGCCGACCAAGGCTAATGAGTCCCATCCACCCAAGACATGAATCACTAAATTATTTATTAATATTATCTATGGCAAAAAATATATTAATTCGTAATATCACCAACCCACTAATTAAAGAAACCTAATCAATGAATACATGTGGTACTCCAAGGACTCGAACTTAGGACACTCACACCAAAATTTGGCGCACCAAGCATTAGGCTATGAACACAGTTAAAAGTTTAAGCACATACTCACGATATATTATTATCCATTTTCGAATACTGGATATTAATATAAGCATGTTTTAAACCCAACTGCAGTATCATAACTCAATGATTGCACGAATGGAAGGTGTAATAAAATAAGGGAACGTGATGCATATCACGAAGACAAAAATGTATAATTATAAAAGGTAAAAAATAGTTACTCTTCACAAATTAAAAGAAAAGTGGTGCATATGATACTATTTGATCATAAATCCTCCTTGAATTGAAGAATTCTTGAAGATAAAAGATGTATCTACTTAAATCATTTGGATTATTGACCAAATATGGCATGGAACGAAAAAATAACGTTATTAACCGGTTACAGGGATTTTAAAATAGCGTTTTTGCTCCGGAACAGTAAATATGATAACGTTTTCGTTTCTGTTTTTGTTTCGAGTATAATTTCGTTCGTTTCGATTTTCTTTTTCGTTCCCTTAAACCGTTTCAAAACCCTGGTTAAAACTTACTTACTTCGGCAAAATTAAACCTGGTGGCAAGAATTATTATGTGAGTAGGGTCGCCTAGTATTAACTTCACTGATATACTTTAGCAACACGTTAGCATAGCAATCGCTTTGATTATAGAAGAGTATGGATTATAAGGCACAGGGAAAACACTTTATCATAGAATATAGTATCGAGGCACTGATACTAATTACGAATTAAGCACTGTTGAGGTATCTTCTGGTTATCTTGAGGCACGACGTTAGGGGTTAACAGCTGCTGCTCCTTGGGCCGTCCAATGTGTCCGGCAGTGTGAAGAAGGTTACAGATGGGCTAATTAATGGGTGTGGGGTCTTAAATATGGTTCCGTAACTATGTGGAGTACAGTTAGTCACCATATCGAACTAACGCAAGTATTCTGAACCTGTAGCTGTAAGCAAATACTTGACTATTCTGACCTTTAATGAACCTAAGAAGTGCGTAGGGCGGGGCGGGGGGGGGTGGGGGAATTACACCATAGAATTGTGCGGACCTATTTCACTGTTTCCTGTCACTAAAATTGTTTATCTTACCATAAATATCATTAATACTTATCCATATGCGCCTATTTTACGTTTAATATGAAGATATTAACCTGTTACAACAATAAAACAAGTGGAAAAAGTGTTTGGCTGGTCAAAATCGCGAAATGAGAGCGAGAGTTACATAAATCAAGTGTGAGCCAGCTTGGCCAACATCCACCTCTCACGATGCCTGGAGCGACACTGACATCTCTCTCCTTATCTCTTTCTCTTTCTCACGCTTGGTAACACATATGACCACACCCTGCTAGCAACTCGCTATTGTTAGCACGAAAATATACCTAAGAATAAGGGAATAACAGGGAAAATAGGTGATAATTGAAGGGGGGGGGGTGAAGGAGGGGATGTGGAGGAGTGATATTTGGCATGGCCAAGGGGCAAAAAAAAAAAAAAAATAAATAACTTCAATTGCTACTTGCGTGGTTTATATGTTTTTTTTTTTTAGGCCTAGGATCATGAGTCTGCCCGCAGTGGAACGGTAAAACTCTTATGAGTCTACCAGCACTTGATGGGTTAACCGGTGATGAAGTTCCGATATGTTACTCTTGAATGGGGTTTTAACACTTAAAGAGCGGGGCCCGACTTAAGTCTGTATCTAAAAAGCAGCAAGTTAGGAGCATTATTATGGCTTTTAAAGGGTTAAAATCGAGTGTAAATGGCCGGGAGCGCAGGAGGCCACACGGCCGACACCCAGGGCTTACCACCGCCCACTGACTCACGCTCCCTCTGTTCTCGAGAGGCCGGCAGTGTAGCCAGTAGTGAGTAGCTGGAAAAAATATGCCGTTATATGCTAAACTCCCATGTTGGTGGTACCACTGCATCAAAACGACGAGTGCTATGTAGCTCGTTCTGGTCTCATTTCGAAGCTTGTAGTGCCTATTTTTTTGCTGAATACATTTATTTTCATGCAGATACTTGATTGATCATTCAGGAGGGCCTGAATATGCCCAAAATAGCCCCCAAAAAACCGCTAGACGAGGGTTAAATGTAATGTTTCAGGCGAAGGCCGG
>JBAKBP010037218.1:0-17555 GCA_037953745.1 Lithodes maja | reverse complement strand
AGGTTATGGTCTTCGAAAGGGGTGAAATCACAGAGTGTGAGGTGAAGCTGAACGGTCAGGCTATGGAGATCGTCAACTCTTTTAAGTATCTGGGCAGTGTATTGAGTAAAGATGGGACTATGGATGAAGAAGTGCGGGAGAGGGTACAACAGGGGAAGAGGGTTGTAGGAACGCTAAAAGCAGTAACAAGAAATAGGGTGGTCAGTATGGAAGTGAAGAAGTCCTTGCATGACAGTGCGGTAATCCCGACACTGACTTACGGAAGCGAAGCATGGACGTTGGTTGAGAGACTCAGACCAAGAGTGAGAGCAGTGGAAATGAATTACTTAAGGTGTGCGTGCGGAGTTACATGGAGGGATAAACAGACTAATGAGGAAGTAAGAAGGAGGTGTGGTGTGGAGGTAGATGTGCTGGAAAGTGTGAAAAGGAACAACTTGAGATGGTTCGGCCATATGGAACGTATGGAAAGCGAGAGAATGACTAAGAGGGTGTACGAGAGTGAGGTGGAGGGACAGAGAGGGAGAGGTAGACCGAATGAGAGGTGGAAGAATGGAGTGAGGAAGTACATGAACGAAGGCGGTGCTGGTTGGGGGGAGGGGCGTCGACTGACTGGGGACAGAGGTTCATGGGGGCGGTTCGTTCGTGGCCACCCCTTCGGGGATCACGGCGTCAGGCAATAGATAGATAGATAGAACACAGAAAAAATAAAAAGGTATGAGAAAAATCACTAAGCGAGAGAGGAGACCGCCTGCTGAGAGAGTTGAGTTCTCGAGCCTATCAGCCTATCAGGGGCTGATATTCTAACTTACCACCACTGTGTTGACTTACCCTGATGTTAGGAAGCCAGTGCATTATTATGTTAAAAATGCAGAGGCTTGTGATTGGCTAAGGCAGGTGAGATGCAGGCTGACACTCAGTCAGTCTACAAATCTCGCTTACTTGTTGGCTTTAGCAATTTGTATTTCGCTTGTGTTCACTTCATAATATCTATGTTATTAACGTGTTATATGTGATATATTTTAGCTCTCAGGGTTCATATAATATCACTTTAGATTATCACATTATCATTAAACTTGCTTACAATTTTAGAGTTGCAATAATATATATGGAATAATGAAGCTATCACAACTTTATCAACGCAAATCAATCAACAACCAATCAGCTTCTTCTGTATACAATATTTTACTCTACAATGAAAAATAGAAATGTACTTTATACAATATATATCCATTAGATGTATCTGTTAAACACCATAATGTAGGAAAAATGATTCTAAAATTATACTTGATGTTTTGAAATCACAACTAAAGAGATATAGTAAGTATTAGCAATGTTCACATTTTATTATTTTATTCATGATAAATTAAATAATCTGGTGACATCTGGCAAGTGTGTCCACAAATTGAACACTCCTATTCAATATAATATAACACATGCGTCGATGTTTTCATATTTGTACAATTCAGAGCTCGCTTACATGATGTTGTAAAATAATTCTACGATTGCTTACTTGTCAATAAAATAGTAATAAGTGAACCGTCAATATACAGTATATAGTGGGTACATGATGATGATGGAAGTCACACACAATTCTAACAAGGTTCTCTTGCCACCTACTGTATAAGCTCGCTACTGGTTAGACTTGTGTTTTATTGTTATTGCTTCTTTATCGTAGCAAATCAGGTTTCTCTATCACTTTCGTTTGCTATTCCGAAGAAGTCGAAGAAGGGACTGGGGTTCTTATACAGAGGCTCCAGTCTTGATCGCTATTAACCCGAGAGCAGCGCGCTATTGGTAGTTAAAACCCTCTCGCCAAGCGAGGATATTTGGCTTCATTCCCGCCTCAAATTGTCATTTTACCATAAATATCGTTATTACTTATTCATATGCGCCTATTTTACGATTAATATGAAGATATTAACATGTAACAGCAATAAAACAAGTGGGAATAGTATTTGGGGGGTGAGAAAGATTAATTATTGCCGACCCTCCAGTCATTAGGTGAGAGGCGAATGCGACGTATATCCTCCCTCTCCGAGGCCTGAAGGCAGACTGAGCCATAAGTCTTGCTTTCTTTCTCTTCCCACACTCTCTATATGCGCAGTAGACGACCTTGAAACTGGGTTGGAGATATTGACGCGATAAATAAACCGATAAACAAGGGAATAAGAGGAAAAATGGGTGATTATTGAAATGGGGGGGGGGAAGGAGGGGGTTTTGACACATGTGGAGGAGTAATAGGAGGTATGGAGGCGAATTATCTCAGTTAATCATATATTCCTTTGTTTTGAATGCTACTGGGGTCTTTTAAAAGTATTTTTTTTTAGGCCTCGGATTTTAAGAGTCCTGTCATCTTTCACCACCAAAACCTCTTAAGAGTCTCAGTGCCATTCCCGGGTTAAGGAAGACGTCTTGAGTTCTCGAGCAGGACAACCTCCGGGTTTATATTCCCAGTATACCTGTGGGTGTACATTTGGGGGGCCTCGGATACTCCGGTCTTACGTTCTTCCTGACTTTAAGGTGGGCTTAATTATCCTCCTGCATTGATAGCCTCTAAAAGTCCTATTTTAACTAACTAACTAACAAAGAAGTCAAGTTCAATCCCCTTGTGCTGTTTTTATGCCTTGTATAAATCATAAGATACAAACTTGTGCATTACTGTATAGCTGAATACGGCATGTACTGTATGCTATTAATTGAGATCACGAACACTTCCTGAACTGCTTCCATCATGAAATATAGGAATTAATATGGAATTACGACACAGAGAGAGAGAGAGAGAGAGAGAGAGAGAGATAGATATATATACAGTATATAATATATATATATATATATATATATATATATATATATATATATATATATATTTATTATGTTCTTTCCACCAACCAACTCTACTCCTAAAATCGATTAATGAAATTAACAACCACATGTGGCAGTCCGGGGATCTGAACCTAGGATGCTCACACCGAACATCAACACACTATGCACTGCACCACGAAGACAGTTAAAGAATACTGTACAAGCCTACGATTTATTATGCAGTTTCGAATCCTGCATACCAATCTTAGCATGTACAATATCCCAACTGCACTATCGGAGGCTATGCATAGGTGAAAGGAAATAGTAACTAATGGGACACTTAATCCTGGGGAAGGCCTCTCGATAAACTACTACTGAACCCGAATGAATTATTATGTTCCCTCCACCAACCAACTCTACTCCTAAAATCGAGTAATGAAATTAACAACCCCATGTGGCAGTCCAGGGATTCAAACCTAGGATGCTCACACAGAAAATCAACACACTATGCACTGCACCACGAAGACAGTTAAAGAATACTGCACAAGCCTACGATTTATTATGCAGTTTCGAATCCTGCATACCAATCTTAGCATGTACAATATCCCAACTGCACTATCGGAGGCTATGCATAGGTGAAAGGAAATAGTAATTAATGGGGCACTTAACCCTGGGGAAGGCCTCTCGATAAACTACTACTGAACACGAATGAATTATTATGTTCTCTCCACCAACCAACTCTATTCCTAAAATCGATTGATGAAATTAACAACCACATGTGGCAGTCCGGGGATTCGAACCTAGGATGCTAGGATGGCCACCCTCGTCAGGGGAGTAAGGCGTCCGGCGATGAATGGATGGATGGGGATATATATATATATTATTAAAGCAATGTCAATTAACATGACATTAATATTATATCATTACATCCACAAACGTCCTTAACATCTAACCACATACACAATAAAGTGTAAGGTTAATAATGATCAATGATTGCAACTGCCGGGAATCGAACCCGGGACCCACAAACAGGACGACAGTGCTCTACCACTGGGCTACCAAGAAGGTTATAAGTTTAACCCACACTCTTCGTAAATATACCATGTCGATATAATTTATAGGAACATGTACTGAGTGTTACACTAAACCCAACCTCACTATGATAGCCGAATGGAAGTACTGAAGCACGTGGATATATTATTATGAAAGCAATGTCAATTAACACAACATTATTATTATATCATTACATCAACAAACGTCCTTAACATCTAACCACATACACAATAAAGTGTAGGGTTAATAAATGAAGAGTTTTTGAGTTCCTAATGTGAATAATGTTGTGGAAGGCTAGTTGAATAGTGTAGTGTACAGTCGTCAACATATGAATGAATGGGGCTGGAGGGCGCAGTTGAGAAGGTTGTTAATGAATAATAGGAAGAGGATTGGAGATAGGACAGAACCCTGAGAAACACCGGAGTTGATAGGTTGAGGAAGTGAACAGTGGGCGTCCACAACCGCAGCTATGGAACGGCCGGAAAGAAAATTAGAAACAAAGGTACAGATGGAGGGATAGAAACCGATGGCGGATAGATTGGAAATGAAGGAATTGTGCCAGACTCTATCGAAGACCTTCGATATGTCTAGCGCAATAGAAAAAGTCTCACCGAAGTCCCGAATGGAGGATGACCAAGAGTAAGTTAGATAAGAAAGAAGATTACCAGTAGAGCGGCCCTTAAGGAAGACATACTGGCGGTCTGATAGTAAGTTATGGGAAGATAAATGCTTAACAAATTTTGAAGTAAGAATAGTTTCAAAAACTATGGAGATGCAAGAAATGAGAGCAATTGGACGATAGTTGGAGGGTTGAGAGCGATCACCCTTCTTGGGACAGGTTGAATGAGTGCGAACTTCCAGCAAGAAGGGAAGACATGAGAGGAGAGACTGAGACTGAAGAGTTTGCATAGGCAGGGAGTCAGCACGGAAGCACAGTTCTTAGTACAACAGGAGGAACACCATCCAATCTGTACGCCTTCTTAGTATGAAGCTCAGAGTAATGGAAAGTACCTCCTTAGAAGATAATTTGATGTTAGGGATAAGTAGGAGAGGGAGGAATAGCACCGGAATCATCCAAATTGGAGTTTTTAGCGAAAATGTTAACGAAGAGCTCTTCTTTTTCAGAGAAAGAAGTGACGGTAGTGCCGACAGAGTGGAAAAGAGGAGAGAAAGACGAAGAAGAAAAATTGTTGGAGAGGTTTTTGGCTAGATACTAGAAAGCTTGGGAAGAGCAAGAGTTGGATAGTTCACTGCATTTATTATTGATAAACGAATGTTTGGCGAGTAAAAAAAAAGATTTGGCTTGATTCCAGGTAGAAACATAGGAAGCATGACATTCTTGAGTTTGAAGGTGACGGTACCATTTGTATGCTTCCTCCATATTACAGTAGAACAAGCTTGAGTAAACCAAGATTTTTTTCTGAGAGTAAGAAAATGGAATGTATGTTTCCATGCACGAGAGGATTACCTCGGTAATGCGTTCAGGACTGTCCCCGACCTTAGAAGCAGAAATCATTCCATGGGATATCAAAGAAGTACTGCCGAAGAGCCTCCCAGTCGGAAGTGACAAGTGCCACAAGCGCCACCGGTTGGGAGGATCAGGAGTGGTATAACAGGTGACAGTGATAAGTTTATGGTCGGAGGAGCCCAAAGGAAAGAAAAGATTTACAGTATAAGCAGAACAGTTATAGGTTACAAATAAGTCAAGAATGTTGGGCCGATCTCCGAAGCAGTCCAGGATACAAATGGGTTGCTCGACTAACTGCTCTAGGTCATTTAGGATAGAAAAGGTGTAGGCTTGTTCACCAGGTTGGTTAACCTAACAAGTGCGCATGGTGGTAATTAGACACCTCTCCCTGTGCGCATGTATTTGAGGTGTTTCCGTCACTAAAATATTCATTGTACCATTAATAGCATTAATACTTATCCATATGCGCCTATTATGGGTTGATTATAAAGGTATTAACCTGAAACAACAATAAAACGAGTGAAAACAGCGTTTGGATGGTCAAAATCGGAGATATAGCCCGCGAGTTGTATAATGTATGGGTGAGGCAAGCTGCTTTCCCGCCAATTTCCCCCAAGGCCACTGAGACACAGTCGATCGATACTCTCTCTCTCTCTCTCTTGCATTCGCTTGCTATCAGTGATGACCACACCCTGCAACCGGATTTCTAATGTTAGCACGAAAATATACCTCAGAATAAGGGAATAACAGGGAAAATAGGTGATAACTGAAGGAGAGGAGGAAAGTGGGGAAGGAGGGGAGGTAGAGAACTGAGATTTTGCATGGCCCAGGGGCCAAAAAAAAAAATATATATATAAAATAAAAAATAAAAAAATAAAAAATTGATGTCAAAAGTTGATTTTTTTTTTTCTGACTCTTAAGAGTCTCCCCGCAGTTCCCGGGTTAATGGAAACAGAGGAGAGCCATTGGTGGTGGTGAACATTGAAATCTCCTAAGATGGAGATTTCTGCGAAAGGTGAGATGGATAGAATGTGTTCCACTTTAGATGTTAGATAGTCAAAACAATTTGGATAGTCAACAGAATTAGGGGAGAGATAAACAGCACAGAAGTATTTAGTTTGAGAGTGACAAAAAAGTTCTAACCAGAGAGTTGAGAATTCAGAAGAATCAATTTTGGGAACACGAGAGAAAGCAAGATTATTGCGTACATATACGCAACATCCACCTTTGGCTTGCAATTGAAGATAGAGATAGTAGGAGGATGCAGGGAAGGTTTGTCTCATTATTAAGATGGATACACTGCTTTCTTCCAGCTGCATTTGTTTTAATCCTGACTTGTTAAAGTAGCTTATGTACAATTTTGTGCACTAATCTGAATACACTAATTTCAATCTTTGAATATTTAAAGCCAAATTCTTAAGCATCAGGGGCAGGATTTATATATCTAAAGATTTTGCAAAGATTTGGCGCAAATTCAATTTTAGTTAGATAAAATCCTTAATATAGTTATAAATTAGCTCAGTCCTGATATCCTGAGCTAAACAAAAATACAATATTACATAAATAGGGATGCAGCCCAGAAAATCAATAAATTGTAAGAACCGCCATGCATATACACAAATGTTCCTATACTGTTTATCGGCAAAAGGCCTCATGATGCGATCACGAATGATGTCAATAGTTAGCCCTACTCTTAGTTCCCATTCATTTTGCGCTAAGACAAACTTAAACACGTGAAACACTATATAAATACGTCAGAACCCCTTTTCCTAAGGTAAGTCTGGTAAGTCCATATATTAATATTCCGCATTTGGGATATAAGAGAGCAACACTTTGATGGTGCGGGAGACCTTGCTAACTATTAGATAGAATACATGAATTAAATGCAATATTGTGCTGGAGGAGTTATTCTAGTTAATAATTAGTTTTAAACCTCTTGATTATGACACGCCTTTCCTAGTATGAATACAATTGTTAACATTGTATGTATATATATTGTATGTATATTGTATGTATATACTGTATATATATATATATATATATATATATATATATATATATATATATATATATATATATATATATACAGGGTGTTTTAAAACAACACTGCCAGAGTATGACGACCACATTGATCAAAATATAATTATAATACACATATTTCTATTCTATTTTTACCAAAAATATATTGTAACGGAGATAAATGGTTATTTAGAAATGTAGCAAAACAGGGTTCTGAGCTCAGCATAAAACATATGATACATAATATGAATGATTACCAAGTAAAAAAGGTAAAGAGGAGATATCTAATGACCTAATCACATATGAATAATTACAAAAGTAACATAAAATTGGTAATGATATTTTGCAATTAGAAGAAAACTGCTAAGTATTATAATCCAAGTAGAGTAAAAAGATATGCACCATTTGTAACGATGACCAAGAGGTAAAATAATGAATCTCAAGTCGTGGTCAGGTATCCGAACACTGCTATAGGTAATTTAATCGTTCGTGAAAATGTTTGAATGGGAAAAAATTGTTCCTGCGCAATTTACTGTTTCAATACTAATACCTCATTACGTTACTATTATCACAGAGTACTAACGAAATATGTCTATCAGTTTTATGGTTGAAGTTTGACGATTTTACGTAGCTGTAGACATACAAGTATACGGTGTTCACTAATGAATATTTAAAATCATCTAATGGTACCCAAAACAAACAATTTACGTCACTTGGACTTAACGAGTATAAAATAATAAAGGCAGAGACACACCTAAATAACGACAATCCATATTTATGTGATATTATAAGGTAAATAAAATCACTATGACAGAAGAAGATAGCACCATGGCCGAGCAGATGATTAAACACATGGAGATTCGTTATGACCCCAAAGCTTCGAAGAAAAACTCGAACTGGGATGGGAGGCAAGAGGTAGGCTATTTGGGGGGGGGGAGGGGGGGACACTAGCCCGTGTTCGGATTATAGCTCATACCTGGGTGTCACTAATTATTTTACTCTATGCGGTTTAAATCATTAATGGTATATTATTTTGCATTTTGTCCTTAGATAATCTTCTTCGTTATTGTATTTACTAATTAGCAGATGAGGTCTGGCAGTGTTGTTTTAAAACACCCTGTATATATATATATATATATATATATATATATATATATATATATATATATGTAGAAAGAGAGAGATAGATAGATAGATAGATAGATAGATATATATATATGAAGACCAGGACCAGGGTTGTGACAAACATCTTCACGGCGATCAGCTTTATTGCTACGTTTCGGACTCACACAAGGTCAACCATCAGGCCTATGAATTATATAAACTGACAATTTAAATATATATTACTATTTAGTTTTCGTAATGAATGACTATTTCAATCTTTCGTTTTATAATAAGCAATTTCAAAATAACTACGTAGATACCTTGGATTTCACTGTGTATTCTCATTTGTCTGCCGATTCGTAAGATATCTAGGCTTCTGATTATGTTTATTTAATAATATTCATGTTGTAATCATTGTATATTATTCATAGGCCTGATGATGGACCTTGTGTTAGTGTATTATTTGGCATCTTCTTCATTATATTGTAGCTATCATATGACAATTATTGTCTTCAACTTGTCATATGTTCCATATACTTCAAGTTCCCAGGCTTCGGGGGTTTAAGTCACACGCCAATCGCCCCGCCTGGGCCTATTTGGCAAGCAAACGCCTTTGTTTATACAACTTTTAGCATCATATATATTAAACATACAATAACCAACCAAATATCATGATTACATACCTTCATTCAGCTTGAAAACGGTGAAAACCCCATGGTTCTACGTTCATTTGTTTGATGTTTGTCACGACCAGAGCCTCAAGCAACAAATCAATTCCTTCAGAGTGCATGCGCTTATATACGCGTTGGATTAAAGATCGATCAATACTTATGTGTGTTTGTGTGAATGTGTGTTTGTGTGCGTATGTGCGTGTCGATCATGTGGCCCTCCCTTACTCTGAGTCACTCACTCACTGCTTCCCGAGTCGGGTGGCTTGACAAAATCACATGAGAGATAAGGGGGAGTTGAGATGGTTTAGGATGCTTGTGGATGGGGGAGATGGTGGAGGGGAGGTAGGAAGAGGCTTTGGGGAATGCAGGATGGTCTGGAGATGGAGCTTTGTTCATCACTAGACTAATAGGGCCACAATTGCACCACGGAAAATTAGATGACTTGGCACGAAACATGCTAAAGCCATATGGTGTCACACGGTGTCAAGGAGTTAAGAAGGATCTGTTGGAGTATGAAGGTGAATCAAATGTATCCCTCTGATTGCTATAGGTCTTTCATAAGCTGCAAAACTCCTACAATTAGTAAATAAAGAGAAGAAAGAAAAGGCGTCAATATTCAAAGGTTTAACTTACAGTAGATGAGAATATGTTAAGTAATGTCGGTGTTCCCATGCTATGTATACCTGTATAATTATGAACTACACCATCTCAGTAATATAAACCAGACTATCCTCCAGCCTCCGCCACACCCGCCACGCTCACTCTCTCCTGCACGCTCAGGACAAAAGTGGTTGGCTGGTGGATAATTAAGAGAAGTGGAACAACAACAGGACTGCACGTAAATAATGTATAGAGACGCGGCTGTTGCACTCTTTTATAGGGAGACTTACCTAACTGTTTATGTTTGTGTCATTTTGTATTCCTGTGTTCTTCAAGCATCCATTTACTGAACAAGGAAAATATATTTTGTAACAAGCTAATAATGATGATGGATTCAGTTGAGCATTGTTTTATGAGACAATAAATAGAAGGAAAAACAAAGACAACACAAATAAGGTCCATGTGCCTAAAGGCATCCTCCATTCATAAAATGTTTGTAACAATTGGACTTATACTGTGGTGGATTGTAAATTTGTGGAAAACAACTCCAAGGAAGTAAATTCTAGAGAATACATTTCGAGGGGATAAAATAATGTTGATAACCAGAACTTCTAGAATCTACAGTGTGAAGGAGACAATGTGAATTGATGGACATTTCCAGCTGCCCTAGTTCTGCGGGGAAAGATGCGGAGAGGGGGTACAATCGAAGCGAGTTCTTCAGAAGATTTTCAATGAAAATATATGTGGAGTAATGCAAGGGATGCAACATCTCTTCATATGAATAATGGAGGAAGATCTTGCGTGATTACAAGGTTTTGATTAATATAATTGCTATATTTTTAATTGTGTCCAACTGTTTCATTGCAACCACTCCACATCCATTCCACAAGGGTGAACAGTTTTCGATCTTACAATGAACATGACTATTATGGTTAACTGCTCGGCATTGAAGAATTCTCGAACTGTGAAAAAAAAAAAAAAAAAAAATCTTAGATGTATTTTTAGCAATGGATCTAACATGAGTTGTCCAGCTCAGGCTGGCATTCAATGTTACACCAAGGATATCAATACCAGAGGAGACAGGAATATTTACATCATTAAACTTATGTGGGTGTCCGAAAGATTCTGTCTGTAATGAAATTGTATAATTATACATGGTTTCATGTGTATTAAATGAAACTAGGTATTTTGGTCCCCATTCATTTATGTTTTAGATAGGTCCTGGTTCAAAGAAATTGCATTGTTTAATTTGGTATATATAATATCGGGCTGTGTGAAAAAGAAATGCTAAATGTTAAGAAAATGTGGAGTGTTAAATCATCTGCGTAGGAATGTCTTGGGTTATGAGTGATTGATAAGAGTTTATTGATATGAATAAGGAACAGAGTTGGAGCCAAAACTGATCCGCAGGAGAATGGGATGCAATATAATTATGATTGGGAGGCATGTCTCCTTATCACTACCTCCTCTCTTCCCTTTACATGTGCCTCCCTCCCTCCCTCCCTCCCTCCCCCTCCTCAATTTCCCTCTCCCTCCTTTGTTCCACAACAAGGAGACAGCACACAGTCCTACCCTGCCACAAGAAAAACAAATGTCCAACTTGAAGTGTCAAGCACTGTCCTGGACGATTCTCGAGTGAGGGGTGACGTACTGAAACTGGCAAACATGCTCGAAATGTTCACAGAAAGTCTGTAAGATCCAAATTTATGCCGAAAATCCTATTTGGCCTGCAAATGTGTCAGGTGAAAGCACTGGCAACCGCAGGCATGACTTTGGTAATCGGGGGCATTCTGCTCTTGAATTTGGTGTAGAGTCTGCAGCCGACATGTCAGTGTCAATTACAGTGGCAATTATATGCGCGAGAGGGAGAGATAGAGTATTGGCTAAATAACTTAGATAGAGAGAGAGAGAGAGCGAGAGAAAGAAAGGCTAGTGGAAAAGATAAAGTGATGTGTGCACCATTTGAATAAGTTGGAATTTGAAAAGGAAGAATAGTTGAAGAGTTATAAGAAAAAGAAAATAGACTGAACATAAACATAATTGGATAATGTAGGTGTGTAAAAGGATTGACGATCACAGACAACTTGGAGGTGTTTTTATTCAACCCAGAGGAGATACGATTACTTATTTCTGTTCTGTTTTCTGGCTATTATTAGACAATGTTATTCATATTAGGAAGGGTATATGGAAGTCAGAGGGTTAATTGAGAAAGTCTTGACCATTATAATTTCCATAGATTCTTCCTAGATTGTATACAATCGTTTAATTATAACCAGCATATACTGCTTAAACGTCTCTACAGTGCAACAGTTAGATAGCAGGGTAGAAAGGTAGATAGGCAGGGTAAAAAGGGAGGTAGCATAGGTAAAGACGTAAATAGATAGGATAGTAAGTGTGACGTTAACCACTCCGTTAGAACCGCATGGCTTGTCCTACAGTGACTCGCTAGGATCGCCAGGGCAGTGGATATGGCTACAGTTGATGTATTATTGTGTGCTTTATTTCATATGAAAGCTCGTGTCATGGGCAGTCCAGAAAGGCTCTTTGTTTTCGCCCATGTCAAGGCTTTATATATTTAATTGCAAAGTATATGTTTTATCATTAACCCGGCAAGCGCGATAGGCCTCACGGAAGGCTTCCTATAGGGAACGCGATAGGCCTCACGGAAGCAGGACCATAAAAAAAGCTTTCCAAAAAAAAAAAGGGCCTATCAAAAAAACAAAATTTGTCTCTAGGTGAGATAATTCCCCTCCAGTACTCATCCATGTAAATCTCACCCACCCCCCTCCCCTCCTTCCCCACCTTATTCCCCCCTCCCTCCCCTCCTCAATTATCACCTATTTTCCCTCTTATTATCATCATTTATCGGTTATTTTTCTCTCCCGCGATAATGTAGCACAAGTGGGTTGCAGAAAAGATCGATATGTAACACCCAGACACCAGCCCACACCGCCCCGCTTGTCTCAGTTACCTCACAGACAGCGAGAGAGGAGGGTTGACTGTAGCTCTCTCTCGCCTGACATTACGACCGGGTGGCCAATATCTTCGTTTTTCACCACCCAAATGCTTTTCCCACTTATTTTAGCACTCTTGAAGGTTCATATATACATCATATATGTAAAATAAAAGCATACCGAAAACAAATAATGGTCTATATTGTAAATATAACGAATTCTGTCAGAATCCAAGGCTAGAAATACACAAATACCTACCCTAGCCCCTAGGTCTATTTAGCGCTTACCGGGTTAAGTAGTAATGACAGGAATTGAGAGAGAGAGAGAGAGAGAGTAGAACAGAGTGAGAGGAGGTGCGTAGTGTTTTGCTATACTCGATGACGTCATAGCTGGCTGGCCTCGTGGGGATTCGTTGAGGGAGTTTTTTACCATGCTTTGTGATGTCATGTTTGGCTGGCTTCTTTAGTATTGGCTGGAGGACTTGTTACCGCTTTTTTCCCACGCGGCTCGAGCTAGTGCTAGTATATATACAGCCCTCTCGCCACTTTCTCCCTCAGATCTGGTTTCTAGAACGCATCCCTCTTATCCCTTTGATATCTGTCACCCTCTCCGCACCTGAGAACCTTTTCCTCTGCCTATCTCTCTCATTTTCCATATCTTTCACCACCTTTTATTAACATTATATCCCCTCTGGTTAACTCTGCATAATCAGCTTCATACTGGCCAGTTGTATTGTGCGTTAAGGTCTGATATAACCCATGTATGTTAGTTGTTAAGATAAGTTGATCACGAAGCATTGGTCGGCATTCATATTGTTCAGTACCGCTTCCTATAATTATTAGTGTTCTGCTGGATTAGATAATGCTAGACTAGGAGTCTGATAATATAAGGTATTGTTTCCGATGGGTGTTGGCTTTAGTTAAAAGCTGCACGACATACCTGAGAACTGGAGTTGATTGGGTAAATTCTAGTCTGTGTGCCATTGAGAATAGAGCATGCACAAATGAGGGCTTTTTGCCTATACCATTCTGCACTGTTCTAGGCTCGGTTGTTTGTCTTTGAGGTACGCCAGGAGAACGCTTAATACTTCGGTATTAAGGTTTCTCAAGAGAGCTACCCTTCACTCTAACGTAATACTTGACGCACAGACTTGAGATTTGCACTAGGCTATGCGGCATGCCATGCGCACCAGTATCTTCTATCATTGACTCTAGCTAGACTTTATCAGTCACAGTAGACATTAAGTATATTAAACCAATTACTCTTTTTATGCATACCCGTTTATGATTACACAAGCATTTCGCAGCCTAGTTTGATGTATTGAGACACAAACGACTTAGGCTCTTTTTGTTGATAGGAATACTGCATTGTCGTGGCAATTATTATTATTGTTGTGGCGTTTAGGATATTCTTGGCTCCGACTGCATTATATCTCCTGCCTTTTTGTGTGCATAGCCTGCACGAGCATTGTTCCGCTGCCTGCCTTTTTGGGTTCCATTTCCGATTCGAGCATCTTGATAGCATCTAACATTTAAAGACATTATTAAACACCTTGTTGGTGTTGAAGGACTTTAGTGCACTTTCTTTCATGCAGGAGTGCCTGACATTTATTGATTAAAGTAACGTAAGCTGTAACTTCTCTTACCACCTTACTTTGCATACCATAACCAAGCACCTTCGGTTATAGGTAGTAATAGGGTGTTTTCACATAACATTAGGCCTAGAGTAGACGCACATTTATTGAAAGTTTAATAACCTATTATTGCATATAGAACTCTGGAGAGTATTTGTGTTCTTTGTTCACTGGGAATATACATCAGAGGTTGGATCTAGCGCTTTCCGTTGTAGCATTTATGCCATTACTAGTCCAATGAATAAGAGCCCTGATATATTTAAACCTCAGTCGTAACAAATGGCGACCTTACCTAGGATTTGGTGAACCTACATTTATTAGCAGGGAACATTTGTTGTTTTTGGGAATATTTTGCGGGGATCAGCAAGAATAATTTGTTTTTGCAACATAGTATAGCCCTTGAGTATTTCCGAGAATTTGTGTGTGTATATTGAGGTATAAGAGTTTGAGGTGCTTCTTTTCTGAATAATGAGGTGGGAAATTTTTGTGAGCATCATGTCTTATACCGGATCAGAGGAGAATGGAGACACAGTACGTAATGTCGAAACTGAGAACAGCAGTATAATGATATGGTTAATCAGGTGAACTGTGAGGAGGATGCTAGGATATTTTTGCAATGGCCTGTTACTGCCGAGCGGTTGGAGGGTATGGATCGGTACGGTCTTCAATGCCTGGCCACAGCTATCGGTCATGCGGGTACTAGCAGCATGACCAGGGATAACTTGATAACGTGTGTACCAGGGTGACTGGTGAGCGAGATGGGTTGAGTGCTCAGAGCCCTTCGGCCATGCTTCCCCTACACTCGACTCCCAGCCATCCCAGTAGTTTGCCGACCCTGAATACGCGTCCACAGTTGGGTGGTGACTGGCAGGGTGGGTTGCCCCTGGGGGGACCACCGGTAATTTCAAACATTGTAGCACCTTCACCTCCTCAAGGGTTATCTCCAGAATTATTGTTTAGGCTCGAATTAGCTAAGATCAAAGAGAGAAAGGCTATCAGGGTATCTGAGGAGCAACATAGGGCATCTGAGCTTCAGCTTCAGCAGCAAATAGAATTAGCCAAGATAGAAGAGAGAAAACTATCAGGTCAAGCAAAATCCAAGCTGAGTCGACTAGGTACTGTGCCGACAGGGAAGTAGAGAAGTCGCGAGTAGAGACAACGGGACAGCGACTTGGGGCTGGTAACTGTGCTCATGATCAATCTCTCTCGCACTTATTGAAACTGGTTCCGGTGTTTGATGAGAGTGGAGTAACAGAATTTTTCGCACGCTTTGAGAAGAAGTGCCAGGAACACCAGTGGCCAGAGAATAAATGGGCAGCACTTGTATCCTCTAGATTAATAGGCAAGGGTCTTAAAGCCTACGATGCGTTACCTTTGGAGTCATGTATTGTGTATGAGGATCTCAAGGAGGCTGTCCTGAGGGCTTACGAACTGCAACCAGAAACGTACCGTTTGAAGTTCCGGGTGTAACCAAGGGAAGAGATAGCACCTTTTTGGAACACGCCCGGGACTTGTCCGATGCTATGGGGAACTGGCTCCGATCTGAGAAGGTAACAACATTTGATGGAGTTAAGCAGTTGATGATGTTGGAGCAGTTCTTTAAGAGCATGGGCGGTGATCTAACTTTGAACTTAAAGGAGAAAAACCCAAGAACTCTAGTCGAAGCAGTAGAAATGGCTGATCGACGGCTGTCGTTGATTCGGGGTTGCGGGTCCTCACAGAAGTACGATGCAAGTGCTAGGGACCGTTATCCTCCCCCTCCCCGTAGCAATGACACATTTAAACAAAAGAGCAATGCATCTAAAACTGAATCCAAACCTTACACCACACCGTATGTGAAAAGTCAGTGGCCTTTTACATCACAGTATAAGCCGAAACTGAAATTTATGTGTTTTAAGTGCCACCAGGAGAGTCATAAGGCAAATGAGTGCCCTAGTCGACTTCCTCCGTTAGCCGTGTCTTTTGCTCACGGCATTGGAGTGTTCAAGAGGACATCAGAGTTTGTTAGAGGCAATTCTTCCGAGGTAAATACACTGCCAGTGCAGAAGGATCCGGAAGGCTTATTCCCGTCCGTGATGCCTTTAGTGACCACAGGGTACTCGGTTGTGTGGAGTGGGGGGGTAGAAGACATGAGGTGAGAATTTTGCGTGACATGGGGGCATCGCAAACATTGTTGAGGAATTTCACTGGTAAACCTGTAAATACGGCGCGGGTGGTTGTGGTTCAGGGAGTTAATGCAACAAGGTCATACCCGCTTGTAACAATGAAGATGGAAGTTGATGGTGTGACTCGTGACCTGGATGTAGGAATTGTGGAGAAGTTACCTGTTGGGGGCGTCGACCTCCTTCTCGGCAACGACTTTGCGGGGCCTACTTCTGAGGCTCCACCCTTAGTCGTTGCCGAGAAGCCGGCCGACGTGAGTAGGGAGGAGCAGGAGTGGGTTGAGAAGTGTCCGGAGCAACCTATGGCATGTGTTGTCACCGGATCTCTTGCATCCAGGGAGTCACATTCTGGTCAACAGTCTTTAGACAAGCGGAGGAAAGGTACCGAGAAGGGGTTGGAAGTTGATGCGGTTGAGAGTTTAGTATCAACGGACCTTCTCGGGGACTCATTATTAGGACCAAATTTCGAGTCTGGAGAAGACCCATTCACTGTTACTGAGAAGGCAGAGGATGGGCTTAAAAAGACGAAGAGACAGCAACGATACACAGAGAAAGAGCAACGGGAGGCTAAATTCGATGTAGGAGGGGGGCATGAGTTGTTTCGCAAACACTTAGATAAGCTTGCTCCTTCGGACATTCGTAAATTGCACTTAGAAGACCCGGAGGTTCTAGAATGTGGTACCGGTGCTGTCGAGTTGAAGGAGGACAGTGATGCACAGTCGGGAGATTTTTCCAAGTATCCCCTGACCATCATGGAGGTAGCAACAAGGTACCGTGACGCGTACCCTATGAGAAATGGGTCAGCGAGGACGGTGGTCCGAAACTTGCTAGTGTATTTTTCCCGGTATGGTTACCCGCAGGAGATTCAGTCAGACCAAGGATCCAACTTCACTTCTAACCTCTTTGTTCAAGCAATGCCGCAGCATGGGATTGTTACGGTTGTGTCATCTCCGTATCATCCGGAGAGCCAGGGTGTGTTAGAGCGATGGCACTCAGCCTTAAAATCTGTGCTTCGTTGTTGTTGCTTTGAGAGTGGGAAGGATTGGGATCTTGGCCTGCCATGTGTTTTGTTTGCTGTGCGGGAGGTAC
>JBAKBP010037217.1:0-17562 GCA_037953745.1 Lithodes maja | reverse complement strand
CGATCACAAATAGTAGCGCTTGTGAAAGGGGAAATGCCCGAAAAAATATTTGTGACAGGCATAGGTAACAAATATTTAGCTCCATACAAAGAACAGGTCGACCTATGCCTGAACTGCAGTAGATGGGGCCATAAAGCTTGGTCCTGCCAGGCGGATGCAAGGTGCAGATTTTGTGGTAGAGGACATCCCTCTGCCAAATGTAGAGACAAAATAAATAATAACGTTAGAGTGGTGCCTTACTGTTGTAACTGTGGGGGGGAACACAACGCGCGGTCTTTCCAGTGTTCCAAGAAACCTGGGAGTAACGGTGGCCGTGACCTTGGCCGTGACATATCCCATACACGCTACCAGGAGGGGGAGACATACCAACACCAGGGGGGGTCCCATCAACCACGCTACCATCAACCACCGCCGCCACCTGATCACGAAAACCCATGGATTGGAGGAAGACGTTCTGACCCAAAGACAGGGGCAATACCAAAACAGCTTCCTCAAACACAAGGGTCAAGTGGTAGCGACCATGAAAGGAGGAGACCAGGGGTACCAACAGCTGACGACCGAGACCCCTCACCAGCCAGCCAGAGTAGCAGTACCAACCCCACACAGGTGAGCCAACTTAACCACTCAGAGGAGGCCAGGTGGCAGGAAACAAAGGAAATGTTCAAGTTTATCCATGAGTTGGGAAATAGAATAGAAAACTTAGAAAAAACAGTAAATAAAATTACAAGAAAAACAGTAAATGGCGACAACAAAGTGGGAGAAAGTAAAGTGGAAATCAGAAGTCCAGAAAAACAAACTAACACCAGAAATCAGAAAATGAAGGAAACCAAAACCCAGGACAGTAAGGTAACTACAGAAAACGGAACAACTTGTGAAGTAAATATAAAAGGGAAAGAAGTGAAATTGAAACAACATAAATTTATGGAGAATGGGCTAAGCAGCGTAGGACAAATTCTTGCAAAAAACGGCAATAATGAAGAAATAAAAATAAAAGTGGTAGAGGGGTGGACAGAAATCCAAGCATGCTTAGATAAGTTTACTAAATATATGGAAGGGCTGACTATTGGATCAATGGACATTGATCACCATAATGGATCATAAACATCTAAACATAATATCATGGAACGTGAATGGCTTAGGTGGTAGAATGCACGATGTTCATTATTATGTAACAAAGTTCGACACTGACGTAATTCTTCTCCAGGAAACTGGGGATAGGAATGGTAGTATAATAAAACTCAATGGGTATAAACTATATCAATTATTTTCAGATGATAATATAAGGGGAGTTTCCACATATGTAAACAATTCCATACCCTCAGAATTAATAGAGGCGCCCATGAAATCAGAGGGGATCGAAACAGTCTCAGTAAAACTATATTTAAAAGAAGGGACCCTTAATATCGTTAACGTATACTGTATATATCACAAAACTGTTTTCATGCCAGTGCTCTGCCTGATAGTTTGTATAATGGGGTTACTCTTGTCGCTGGGGACTTAAACGCTAGATATAATGAATTTGAATTCGACGGGAAAATAAATACGAATGGTAGAAGATTTTATCAATTTGTACAAGATTACCAAGACATTAAATTACTAGGATCGGAAGAAGCAACCCATATTAAGGGAGGGAGACTCGACTACGCTTTTATACTAAATGGACAAGGGCTGGATGGAAGCTGCGTAGTAGAGGCTGAACTACTCAGTGATCATTTTGCTCTTGATATTAAAATTCCACTAGGGAAACTAGCTTTCGGGGCCAATAGAAAAAAACTAAGGCTTCCAAAAGACGATATACAAAACTTTATTGAATATATTAAAAAATGGTACAGTAATTATCATCCTACATCAATTGAATCTTTCTATGATGACATGATTAAAGTTATAGAAACCTTATTAAGCCGTAATGTTCAGACGACAAAGAAAAGAAAACGGCCGAACAATAATAAATATGCCCACGATAAAGTCCTCCAAGGTTGGAACAAAATGCTCAAGGTCGCGCATAGAAAATGGGTAAACGATGGAAGGGAGGACGAAGCAAAAAACACGTTGCTGGAGACAGCAAAAATTTGCGGGGAGGCTAGAAAAGAAGTTAGAAGGGAGTATTGGACGAATTTTACAAATAATATCGGAAATAGTAAAAATATAGGTGATATTTGGAAAGAGGTTAAAAAAGTTAAAGGAAAGAAAATCGATAATGTGGCACACCCGACTCCTGAAAAATTCGCTAACGAGCTAATGAAGAAATGGTCACTCGCGTCAAGCAAAGACAGTATACCTCAGGAAATCAAAGGGGCAGTAAATAAATGGGAAGGGGACAGGAGAGAAGTAATTATGAACGCTTTAAATACAGGGGATAACACTGATGTAATGTTTACTAGGGATGAACTACTTCGAGCTATTAAACATGGGAAATGTACAGCCCCTGGGGAGGACGGAGTAACCTATGATATATTAAACTGTTTGGCAAGCATTGATAATGGTCCACTACTTGATCTATTCAATATGAGTTATCAAGAGGGTCGATTACCCCGAGCATGGAAAACTGCTATCATTATTCCTATCCCTAAGCCTGGAGGAGGATTTAGGCCAGTCTCTTTAACATCTTGTTTTTGCAAAATGATGGAAAGAATGCTTTTAGAAAGATTGCAATATGTTATAGGAGGTAAATTAAGTAATAATTGATATGGGTTCATCAAAGGTAAAGGAACTACTGATGCCGTCATCAAGTGCCTATCACACGATGCTGACTACTGCAGGGCATTTGTCGATCTCAAGGGTGCATTCGATAAAGCCAACGGAGAAATTATACTGCATGAACGAGCAGGTATGGGGGTGTCAGGAAGGATGCTTCATTGGATAGGAGACTATTTACATGGCCGAAGGGCTAAAGTCTCTTATCAAGGAGCATTGTCTGAAGAAGGTAGTTTGGACTTAGGGACACCACAGGGTGGGGTACTAAGTCCAATGTTGTTCAATGTACTATTGAATAGACTTGCAAGTCTAAAATTAGCCGATGGGGTTAAAATTAGAATTTATGCAGACGATATTATGCTACAAAGCAAAACGGTTGATAAAATGCAACAGGCGCTGACTAAATTTGGGAAGTTAACACAGGAACTAGGATTAATAGTAAATGAAGATAAAACAAAATTTCAATGTCGAGCAAGAACTGACAAGCAACTAACAATAAATAACATGAATATAGAAAGAGTAAATAGTTATAAGTACTTGGGTATGTATGTGGGTTATACAGCAGAAGCTAAAGAAGCTGAGGTGAATTATATAACTACACAATGTAAGGCACGAATGCAACCCTTGAGAGCCTTAGCTTGGAGTGGTAACGGTGTCGGTGTTCCTGTACTAAAAATGATGTACATTAGTACTATTAGGTCAGTCATTGAATATGCCAGTCCTGTCCTTTTTTGCCTTGATGAAGGAAGGTTCGATAAACTTGAAAAAATACAAAACGAGGCTATGAGAATTATTTTAAACTGCCCAAAAAATGCAATGATTGATGCAATGAAGCTTGAAACAATGCTACCGAGCATTAAACATAGAGTAGAACAAACTAATATTGTAGCAGCAATTAGACATGTAAGATTAAAAGGTGGCAACGAACTACTGAAAGACATAAAGGACTGCATGAATAATACTGGCACCTTCTGGAGACAAGGCAAAAAAGGATATATGAAACATTTGGTGAACAAAATACAACATTATGATTTAATAAACAACTGTATTAATTACGAAAATGAACAACCTGTCCCACCATGGGAGGAGAAAGACGTAATTTTAGATATTATACCATTACAAAAGAAAAAGAACATGTATAATACAATAGAATTAAGAAACATTTATGAAGAGAGAATAAACAAAATGTACACTGGTAAAGTAGCACATGTTTATTGTGATGGGTCGGTAATGGAAAATGGTAGGGCAGGTTGTGGGATTTTAATTAGAGATTACATGCAAGATTCCAACATGTGGCTAGAAACAGAATATAATTATAGGCTAAGCGATAATATATCATCAACTCAGGCTGAATTGTATGCGATATTATATGGACTTAAAGAAATCGAAGGAGGAGAAGGGGATGTAAGCTTCTTTGTTGACAGCAGAGGGGCTCTGGACTCCCTAAACTGTAAAACACCAGTATACGAAAATATTGTTATCCAATGCCGGAATATTGTACATCAACTCCAATTAAAAGGGAGAAAAATTGTGTTTTCATGGATACCATCACATACAGGGATTACCTATAATGAAAAAGTTGATATAATAGCTAAAAATGCTACTGAAAAAATGGAAATTGATGTACAATGTACCCTATCTTTGAAACAGGTAAAAAACAAAATAAAGAAATGTCAAGAAGTAAAAGAAGCTAGAGATATCGAGTGTAAGTATATAGCCAGGCCTAGTGCCACCATGCATCATTACAGAGAGGTGGTAGATAAAACTAAATTCAATTATGGGAATGTTACAAGTAAGTGGAAAGATTCTGTATGTACTAGGTTAAGACTAGGCTACAAATATTACTGGGAATTAGGCATTAATACTGCAGAGAAGGATAGGAGTTGTAGGCTATGCAATAGGCCAAGATCTCACACCCTTCAACATTATATACTGCAATGTATAACTTTAATAAAATATAGAAATAATACAATTGAAAATGTAACTAAACAGATAATATGGATGTTCAACAGTGGAACTATGTACAACCTTTTAAAAGAATGTAAAATTATAAAACATATAATTTGATGTGTAGCTATGCTCTTCAACTAAACACATGTACATTCTAGTGGTGCCTTACAGGCCACCCTGGGTCAGCGAACCTACGCTCCCTAACCATACAGCTGTATTGTCCTCAATATTCTCGGCTAATGGCTTGATGTACAAGTACCTCCGGATATGCGGCACATCCCTCCCGGAGGACTACTTGCACCTTCCCTCCGAATATTATTGTATGGAAATAAAATAATATGAATCTGAATCTGAATCTGTATGGCTGTATGTTTTGGGTGCTGGAGTCTGGTGACTGGGTCACGACGGTTAGGGTCCCTCTAGGATGTTTAAGGAGGGATTAACACGGTCGGGGCTCAGTTGGGGGTCTTGTGGGACAGCATGCGTGTTTAAAAAACAAAACACAATCTGATCAAGGTCTATAACGGGGACTCATATATTTTAGATATGTCTTTATTATAATACTGTATATACTAAACTTAGGTAGTGTTAAAATTAATCTTCAATATCAATGTATTACTCATCTAACTATATATGTAATGACATAGTTTAAGACAGAAATAGGGTGAAGATTGCGTATGCACCTTCGCCCTTTTGAGATAATGTAACTATGATACTTGTGTAACATTTGTACTTTTCTCAATAAAACAATCAAATCAAATCTCTCTCTCTCTCTCTCTCTCACACGCACACATTTATTTCACTTCCCTCTCCCCAACTTCTGCTCCCCCCCCCCCCTCTCTCTCTCTCTCTCTCTCTCTCTCTCTCTCACACACATTTATTTCACTTCCCTCTCCCCAACTTCTGCTACCCCCTCTCTCTCTCTCTCTCTCTCTCTCTCTCTCTCTCTCTCTCTCTCTCTCTCTCTCTCACTTTCACACCTTTATTTGACTTCCCGTTCTCCCTCTCTCTCTCGCTCGTTATCCGTTTCCGTTCCCATTCCAACTTTAACTAAAATATATCCTTTATAATAGAATTGAAGAGACAGACAAAGAAAGAGCGACCACTTAGCTAACTCCACCACACACACACACACACACACACACACACACTACCACTTCCCTTGATTAAGGGGACAGTGGCCGTTTGTTTGGTCTATTAATTCATTTATTCATATGTATTTTTTAGTTTCCTCCCTAGACCTCCATCAAGCTTAGAAAAACACCCCCTAGACCCCCCTTCAAGATAGATTTGTACATTTTTTGGGTGAAAAATGTCACGGCCAAAGGCCGATTCCTTCTAAAATTACAGGCTCGCTATCGCTCGCCAGGAAAAAAGCGACACCTAAATGGCACGAAAGGTCCTAATACTGACAAAGAAATGGGGTGAAAGGTCATAAAATCCCCAAACTAATGGAACCAACTTCCTAAGATCTCAAAACTAGTGGGGCTAAACATGAGGGAGAAGGGGGTCCAGAAAAACGGTCAGTCTCCCCTCATAACAGCTTCGTAAAATAATGTCCACTTGCGTATGAACCGAATGTGAGCGGTATATATTTGCATAATCAGGGTTAAGGGGAGGTATTTAGTTTGTTCCCTAGACTTCCATCAACCTTAAAATTACACCCCCTTGAGTCCCTTTCAAGATAAATTTGTACATTTTTCGGTAGAAAAATGTCCCGGCCGAAGGCCGGTTCCTCTTAAATTACAGGCTCGCTATCGCTCGCCAGGATAAAATAGACACCTGAATGGCACTAAAGGTCTTAATATGGGGTGAAAGTTCTTAAAATCGCTAAACTAATGGGGCAAACGTTTTATAATATCAAAAGCAATGGGGCTAAACATGAGGGAGAAAGGGGTCAAGAAAAAAATCCCTCAAGTGGAGATCTCCCCTTAAGGAGGGGGGGTCACCGTTTTTTGTTTTTTTTAGCTTTCTCCCCTTTTCTCTCTTTCCCTGACTTGTATCCATTCGGCCCCATTCAGCCTACTGTTTTAAGACGTTTATCCCCATCCAGGTGTCGATTTATAGATGTCCAGATGTCGTATGGAGATATCCGGCTTTGCCGGAGAAACCTTTCTATCGAAAAACGTACAAATTTAGCTTGCTGTCAAAAGAAAAATGTATATATGCTGGCTCGCTACCGCTCGCCAGGAAAATATTGACACCTGGATGGAGATAAACGTCTTAAAACAGTAGGGTGAATGGGGCCGAATGGATACAACCCAGAGAGAAAGAGAAAACCAAAACGAGGTGGGCCCCCTTAAGGTTTAGAGTGCCCCCTGGTCTCCGTCTAGCTGTTTGGGTACCCATCTTATGTTTATGTAAGCATATATATATAACTGTAATGTATGGCACGACCGAGTTATTATGCATTATACATACATACATACATACATACATACATACATACATACATATATACACACATACATACATACATACATACATACTTATATACATACATACATACAGTATATATACATACATACATACATACATACAGTATATATACATACATACATACATATATATACATGCATACATACTGTACATACATACATACATACATACATACATACATACATACATACATACATACATACATGCATGCATGCATGCATGCATACATACACATACATACATACATACATACATGCATACATACATACATACATACATACATGCATGCATGCATGCATACATACATACATACATACATACATACATACATACATACATACATACATACATGCATGCATGCATGCATACATGCATACATACATACATGCATACATACATACATACATGCATACATACATACTTATATACATACATGCATACATACATACATACATACATACATGCATACATACATACTTATATACATACATGCATACATACATACATACATACATACATGCATACATACATACTTATATACATACTGTTACGGCTGGATCGGCAATACATATTCGGGATTCTTGATCGTAGGACAGAAATGGCTTATGTGACAACGACACGCTCGATTCCAGTCCCAAATACTATATGCTCCAGACAACAAAAGCACCAACGCCCTACAGAGTTATCGTCTATGGTAACGAGGTACCTTAACTCGGCGAAAGTGTACAACAGGGGTAGGCTATGAGGCTAAACTCCCTCAGACATTTATAGGTTACGTTATTACTAAAGAAATGCAATACTCAAGAAACTACGTTAATATTAAGCCTCTAATAATGTAGAATAGAAGCAGGCTAAAGGTATGACAGTGAAATGCTAAATGACAAATGTACACGCCTACTTGAAAGCGCGTGCACTAGAATAACTGTCCCCTACTAACATGCACTAGCATGTAGCATACAAGATGTTCATGATCCAGTAGATACCTAATAATACACATGGAAGGAACATAAATAGTAGTCACTTATTGTAATAATGAATCTATACTTGGAATAACTAAAAGGTTGCAGGCAACAGTACTGCGCCGGTAGCCTACTACCGCATAGGCTACTTCGCTTCTCTCACTCTGTCTCCCCTCTGAGTCCGTATGCGCCCTACGCAACGGAACTCCGGACACAGCAGCAAAACGACAGTGCAGTTAATTGATACATGAAAGTATTAATAGTGTTGTCTTGTGTGTGAGTAATGTGTATTGTAAAGTGTTACACATACATAAACTTAAAGAGAGCTGCAATGCATAGTAAAATAAAGATATAACCCACTCATCATCCCCATGTGTTCTAGCTAGCAGGCCAAGTCACAGGAACAACGAGTCCCAGCACCGAAAGCGAGAACCCAGGAAAAGACTGTAGAGAACACAAGGACAGATAAATTACGTTACTCTACTATACCGGCACTACGAGCGAGCTGTAGTCTCTGGTACTACACTCGCTCCTGGCTCGGTAGGCAAATCAAGGCTAAGTCCTCGCCCCTCTACAGACAACTCCTGGGCATGGTCGGGCTCTTACACATGGCACTAGTCTAGTCACAAATTGGATGATGAGCTGGGCATATAACTCGTGAACATGTAGAACGTTCACCAACTATCCTCATCAAGAAGATCGCTGTTCACATTAACCCCTTAAATCTAATACATGTAAATATATGCTTGTCCTAAGAGTAATACGAGAGGTGAGTGCTGAAACTCCTTAAGGACCTCAAGGGAAGGGTATGCATTTAAATAGAGAGAAGAATGAAATGAGAGTAATGTCGTCAGAGAGAAAGAGTGCAACCGTGAGAAATTGGGAGAGAGGGCAAGGGATGTTAGAATCTCAAAGGTTCTAGGCAACCTGATCATGGAACACACAGCGAGCCTCCATGCAATGTGCAGTACGACAACATGGGCAGCCAGGCAGCATATGCAGGCGGCAATGTACTACCAACCCTGTCGCACCTAGCTATAAGCGCAGGGCTGCCAACCGGTCCATACGTCTGGCAACCATTCCCCCGGCAGCGTGGCGCACCGCTACCCTCTCGCTCTGAAGTCTAACTCACTCTCTCTCTCTGAATTCCTATCATCTCATCTATCAACTTCTCTATTGATACTACATATTAAATGGAAGGTCTCGACATGGCTTAAAACAAAACCCACCACTGGTTAGCAAATGACGAGACCTTTGCAGAGATACAAAGAACATAGTTATACGTTGTCACACTCAATATAAGCAGCCAGCATGGTACAGCGTGGTACCGTGGTGGTACAGTGGAGTACCAAGGAGTACAATCAGGTTACGTTGCCACGCACTGGGTGCGTCACAGCCCCCCCAAGACTTTAGATAATCGACCTTAGAAGCATTATCAAAATCTGACAGGCAACCAACCGACCTGCTACCCTTAGCTGCCACTAATTGCAAAAGGTGCACAACAACTGAAGTGTGAATTATACATAAAACACAATATCGCATGCATCATGCTACAACAATAAAGACTTACAAAACTAAAACAAATTTTCTTGTTTATTTTATTGTTTTATAATCTTTTTGGACGGCGTTATGATAGCCTAATTTTACTCCTGCTCAACCCACACACCGTGCACGACTATCCTGGATCATCAACCCTTGATAGACAATCTGCTATCACGTTCTCACTCCCGGCAATATGCTGAATGTTGAGATTATACTCTTGGAGCATTAGGGACCACCTGGTCAACCGCATATTCCGATTGTGAAACTGATTTAGGAATTTCAAGGGATGATGGTCCGTATAAATCGTCACTACCGGGCCGTAGGCTGGAACATAAACTTCGAAATGTTTGAGCGACAAAACGATAGCAAGAAGCTCCTTCTCTATAGTCGAGTAATTCCTTTGTGCCGAATTAAACTTGCGAGAAAAGAAGCTCACTGGGTGTTCCAAGCCCTCGGAATCAGTCTGCAGTAACACTGCCCCGGCACCCACACCGCTGGCATCAGTCGCCAGCTGAAAACTCCTGGAGAAGTCTGGGGCTCTCAAAATCGGATGTGTACACAGCAGGTGCTTGACTAGGTCGAAAGCCCTCTGACACTCCGCAGCCCAACAGAACTTCACTGACTTCGACAGTAGATCAGTTAACGGTGCTAAGACAGTAGAGTATCCCCGGATGAAGCGCCTATAATAGCCTATCATACCTAGGAACCGCATGACCTGGCGCTTAGTGGTGGGCCTGGGAAACATATTGATAGCCTGTATCTTGCTCAGGGGGGGGCACACCCGGCCTAACCCGACCACAAAGCCAAGATACTGCACAGTAGCCTTTACAAACTCGCACTTCCTCAGGTTCACCACCAGCCCAGCATCGTGCAACTTCCCAAACAGGGTCTCTAAGTGCCTTAGGTGATTTTCAAAATTGTCATCATACACTATCACGTCATCAAGGTAGACCGTGCAGTTAGGGATTTCGTCACAAATATCGTTCATCAGGTTCTGAAACGTGGCAGGTGCGTTCTTAAGCCCATAAGGCATTACGTTACATTGGTAGGTCTTGCCATCTACCACAAAACCACAAACTTGCTTAGCTCGGTCCGACAGGGGTACTTGCCAGTAGCCTTTTACAAGATCAATTTTAGTAAGGTACTTTGCATTCCCTATCTTGTCCACGCTGTCGTCAACTCGAGGCAAAGGGTAAGGGTTGGTAGTGGTCAAGCCATTTAGCCTACGAAAATCTATGCAGAACCGCACCTTGCCGTCAGGTTTAGGCTGCAACGTGACGGGTGATGTCCACTTCACATAACCTTCAGTGATCATCCCTCTCTCAACCATGTACTTTAACTCCTCCCGTAAAGCTGGCAACTTTACCGGGGGCACACGGTAGGGCACTGACTTGAAGGGCACATTATCACCGACGTCCACGTCGTGCGTTACCTGAGTAGTGAGACCTGGGTGTTCGGCGAAAACAGAGGGGTATGACCTGAACAGGCCTAGGACAGCAGCACCCTGGTGCTCAGGCAGGTGACTTACAGCTTGCCTAGCCTCTTGTTCAGTATTCCCCGCCCACTGTTCCGCGGAAATGACACAGTCCCAGCTATCCTCCTCAGCAGCATGACTGTCCCCACCTCCTTCTCCACCCTGGCCGCTGCAGGCCAGCACAGGGACAGTGAGAGGCTCTGAGGGGCGTCTCACATACTCTTTCATGAGGTTAACATGACATAACTGATGTTTTTTTCTACGGTCAGGTGTTGCAACGAGATAATCAAGGTCGGACAGTTTCTTAGCCACCACATACGGCCCAATAAACTTGGCAGAAAGGGGGTGTCCAGGCAAAGGTAAAAGCAACATTACCTCCTGACCCACCGAAAACTCCCGAAGCTTCACCTTGGCGTCATACTGGTGCTTCATGACCGCCTGTGCATTAACCAAGTTATTACCTGCCGCTGCCATGTAACCTATAAGTCTCTCCCGGCTCTCAAGGATATATTTAAGTACAGACCCCGGCTTCTCTTCGCCCTCCCAGATCTCTTTCACCATACTTAAAGGTCCTCTCACATTATGGCCAAAGACTAGTTGATTTGGACTGAACCCCAGGCTCTCTCCTGGGACTTCACGTGCAGCGAACAGAACATACGGCAGACCCAAATCCCAATCAGTGTCATGTTCTGCACAGTAACAGCGTAGCATACTCTTCAGGGTCGAGTGCCACCGCTCCAAGACTCCCTGACTCTCGGGATGGTAGGCTGACGACACTACAGAACATATACCGTGCAACTGAAGGGTTTGCTTGAACAATTTGGATGTAAAATTGCTCCCCTGGTCTGACTGCACCTCACGTGGAAATCCATAACGGGAACAGAACAATAATAAGTTTTTAACAACTGCCTTTGCCGAGCCGTTTCTCATGGGGTATGCGTCCGGGTATCTCGTAGCCACATCCATGATTGTCAACAGGAATTTATTGCCACTACTAGTAGGCGGGAAAGGGCCAACCAAATCTACTACAACTTTGCTGAACGGAGGCCCGGTGACAGGTATGGGAAACAAAGGTGCCTTCGGGATTGTCTGGTTAGGCTTCCCCGTTGTCTGGCAGGTCGCACACCCAGCCACCCATGCACAGACATCAGCCTTGACCCCAGGCCACCAGAAAAACCTGCCCAATGCCGCCAATGTTTTTGTTACCCCCAAATGACCCGCCACCGGCACATCATGCGCCAGACACAATAAGGACTCTCTATACTTATTTGGAACAACCACCTGGTCTACTACCCTCGCACCGCCCTCCCACTTCGATTTGGGGTCTAGAAATCTGCGGTACAATATCCTGTTGAGCCTAAAGAAATCTCCCGGCTTCGCATCCCCATCTTCCTCCAACTCTATGGCACCATTGCTATAACGAGCTAGGCTAGCGTCTTGCAGCTGCTGCTCACTAATGTCCCTGGGCGTCAATGCATCAAGATGGTTTTGTAATAAGACATTACCCCGGCTAGTAGGCTCTACTGCCTTAGTGGCTCTCGCTACAGCTCTTGCCTCACGCGAAGTCTTACCCAACTCTGCCTTGTTACACACCATATCTGGGCCAGAGTCAACTCCCGCGTTTATTATAGGTCCAAGTACCGAATCACCGAGAAGTGCAGCAGAATCAATGTCCCTTTTCCTGCCCTTAGCAACCTTCTCCTGATCCTTCCTCCACTGTCCCCGAGGTTGAGTGCTAGGCTGTGCAGGAGCCGCAGAGCGAGATCGGGTTACCACACAGGCCATCTCATCCTGTTGGCACCTCCCAACCCATTCCCGATTCTCACCATCCACGTCGGCCGCCCTCTCGGCAACGACTAAGGGTGGAGTCCCGGAAGTGGGCACCGCAAAGTCGTTGCCGAGAAGAAGGTCGACGCCCTCAACTGGCAAACACTCAACGATCCCTACATCCAGCTCCCTGCACACCTCTCCCACTCTCAACTCCAACCTCACAAGTGGGTATGACCTCGTAGCATTTATACCCTGCACCACAACAACTCTGGCCGCATTTATCGGTTTCCCTGTGAAGTTCCTCAACAAAGTTTGCGAAGCCCCCGTATCCCTCAGCAAGTCAACCCTCCGTAGTTCACTCCCCCAGCTCACAAACCCGTGTCCCCGATGGTCACAGAAAGTGTCCCGGACAGGTGTCGAGCCTTCCGTACGCTTCTTTACCGCGTGTGCCTCAGCTGCTGACAACCTACCCCGGGCAGTTGCTGCAGCCTTCAGAGACACACCGATACTGTGAACCAATGACACCGGCTTAGCGGGAGTGTTACTAGGGCACTCACGTGAATAATGGCCTAGCTTCTGACATTTGTAACATTTCACATCCCCAATGGGCTTCTTCCCTTGTGCGGGCGAAGAAGGGGCCTGACCTTTAGTAAACGGGAGAGGCTTGTGTTTGTAGGTGTTATTAGGTGCAATGCATTTAGTGTGGTTATGTGTGTCATAAGATGTGTTATTATCGAAAACTCTGGTGGGTGGGGTATAGCGCCCCTTCTGCCCTGACTCAGCCCTCTGAGCGGCACCGCAACCACGAATCAATGATAATCTGAGGTCTGCCATCTTGGCAGCCTCCTCTACTGTCTTGGGACATTTTTCCTTAATGTTCAGCGTTAGATCGGTTCCAGTGCATTTGTAAAACTGTTCCAGATAGAAAAGTTGCTTAATTTCCTCAGCCGACTCTGCGTGCTCGGACCGAAACCAGTTATTACCTGCATCTGTTAAGTCCCGTGCGTGCTCCATAAAACTGACGTCGCTCTTCTTATTCACGCCACGGAACTTCAATCTATAAGTTTCGGGTTGCAGTTCGTAGGCCCGGAGCACAGCCTCCTTCACCAGTCCATACACTACACTCTCGTCCAGTGACAGTGCATCGTAGGCTTTCAACCCCTTACCCACTAGACGTGATGAAACTAATGCTGCCCATTTAACCTCCGGCCAGTCATACTCACGACACTTCTTTTCGAAACGAGCAAAAAACTCAGTCACTGCTGTCTCATCAAATGCGGGTACTAACTTAATTAAATGCGAAAGTGAGTCTGTAACCCGGTGCCCACCACCGAGATGACGCCCCGTGGTCTCTACTCTAGACTTCTCGACATCCATTTCAGCCTGGTACCTGGTTGCATCCTGATTGGCTTGGATTCTAGCAACCTCTATGCGTTCTATACTAGCCTGTTGTATCTGTATCTGAGTCTCCTGCAGCTTAAACTTAGCTAGTTCTAGCTGAAATAACATCTCAGGAGACAGGCCTGGGGGGGGAGAGCACAAAATGGGGGATCCACACCGAGACGTGTTTACGGGTAAGCCAGCTTGCCCTTGAGAACCCTCCTGCTGCATCGTGCTAAGACTCGCTGGCTGAGGGCCCAGCTCAGGGGTAGAGTGGAATGGAGGCTTGGAGGGAACCCCCCAAGACCCCACTCCACCCACCGCCCCATCGCCATCACCCAACAAACATGCCACCAAATTCTTCTTGGGCCAACTGTCAGGACAGTCCCGCCCCAAAACCGTGGCTAAACAGCGAAGACCGTAACAATCAATAGCCTGCAGGCGCTGTTCGGTCAAAGGTGTCTGCAAAAATGCCCGGGCATCCCTCTCTCCACTTATAACACTCCCCTCCCTAAACATCTGTTGTACTTGCTGGTTACTAGGCTGTACCGTGTTATCCTCCCCCGTAAATGATGAGTCATTAGACATAGTGCTGGTTATACAATTGCTGTTCATAAAACAAAAAAAGTGCTTATTATTAATTGCAGTCTCGACTCACAAAATGTTAAAGATGCTTGAATGACTCTACTCTAGACACCCCCAACGAAACAATCTGCAAGTCCACCAATACAATAATGACACAATAAAAATTCCTCCAATATGCAAGAAAATTCTAGCCAGCTCTACTAGGTAGCATAGAATAGTTCTCCAAAAAACATGTGATAGGATACTACTGAATCTTGTGCAAGGTCGCCATTTTTGTTACGGCTGGATCGGCAATACATATTCGGGATTCTTGATCGTAGGACAGAAATGGCTTATGTGACAACGACACGCTCGATTCCAGTCCCAAATACTATATGCTCCAGACAACAAAAGCACCAACGCCCTACAGAGTTATCGTCTATGGTAACGAGGTACCTTAACTCGGCGAAAGTGTACAACAGGGGTAGGCTATGAGGCTAAACTCCCTCAGACATTTATAGGTTACGTTATTACTAAAGAAATGCAATACTCAAGAAACTACGTTAATATTAAGCCTCTAATAATGTAGAATAGAAGCAGGCTAAAGGTATGACAGTGAAATGCTAAATGACAAATGTACACGCCTACTTGAAAGCGCGTGCACTAGAATAACTGTCCCCTACTAACATGCACTAGCATGTAGCATACAAGATGTTCATGATCCAGTAGATACCTAATAATACACATGGAAGGAACATAAATAGTAGTCACTTATTGTAATAATGAATCTATACTTGGAATAACTAAAAGGTTGCAGGCAACAGTACTGCGCCGGTAGCCTACTACCGCATAGGCTACTTCGCTTCTCTCACTCTGTCTCCCCTCTGAGTCCGTATGCGCCCTACGCAACGGAACTCCGGACACAGCAGCAAAACGACAGTGCAGTTAATTGATACATGAAAGTATTAATAGTGTTGTCTTGTGTGTGAGTAATGTGTATTGTAAAGTGTTACACATACATAAACTTAAAGAGAGCTGCAATGCATAGTAAAATAAAGATATAACCCACTCATCATCCCCATGTGTTCTAGCTAGCAGGCCAAGTCACAGGAACAACGAGTCCCAGCACCGAAAGCGAGAACCCAGGAAAAGACTGTAGAGAACACAAGGACAGATAAATTACGTTACTCTACTATACCGGCACTACGAGCGAGCTGTAGTCTCTGGTACTACACTCGCTCCTGGCTCGGTAGGCAAATCAAGGCTAAGTCCTCGCCCCTCTACAGACAACTCCTGGGCATGGTCGGGCTCTTACACATGGCACTAGTCTAGTCACAAATTGGATGATGAGCTGGGCATATAACTCGTGAACATGTAGAACGTTCACCAACTATCCTCATCAAGAAGATCGCTGTTCACATTAACCCCTTAAATCTAATACATGTAAATATATGCTTGTCCTAAGAGTAATACGAGAGGTGAGTGCTGAAACTCCTTAAGGACCTCAAGGGAAGGGTATGCATTTAAATAGAGAGAAGAATGAAATGAGAGTAATGTCGTCAGAGAGAAAGAGTGCAACCGTGAGAAATTGGGAGAGAGGGCAAGGGATGTTAGAATCTCAAAGGTTCTAGGCAACCTGATCATGGAACACACAGCGAGCCTCCATGCAATGTGCAGTACGACAACATGGGCAGCCAGGCAGCATATGCAGGCGGCAATGTACTACCAACCCTGTCGCACCTAGCTATAAGCGCAGGGCTGCCAACCGGTCCATACGTCTGGCAACCATTCCCCCGGCAGCGTGGCGCACCGCTACCCTCTCGCTCTGAAGTCTAACTCACTCTCTCTCTCTGAATTCCTATCATCTCATCTATCAACTTCTCTATTGATACTACATATTAAATGGAAGGTCTCGACATGGCTTAAAACAAAACCCACCACTGGTTAGCAAATGACGAGACCTTTGCAGAGATACAAAGAACATAGTTATACGTTGTCACACTCAATATAAGCAGCCAGCATGGTACAGCGTGGTACCGTGGTGGTACAGTGGAGTACCAAGGAGTACAATCAGGTTACGTTGCCACGCACTGGGTGCGTCACAATACATGCATACATACATACATACAACTGTAAGGGGGGGTCACCGTTTTTTTTTTCTTTTCTGTTTCTCTCCTTTTCTCTTTTCCCTGGCTTGTATCCATTCGGCCCCATTCAGCCAACTATTTTAAGACGTTTATCCCCATCTTGGTGTGGATATCATCCTGGCGAGCGATAGCTAGTCAGCATTGTATGGAGAAATCCGGCTTCGCCGGAGACATTTCTCTATCGAAAAATGTACAAATTTAGCTTGCTGTCAAAACAAAAATATATATTTATGCTGACTCGCTACTGCTCGCCAGGAAAATATTGACACCTGGATGGGGGTAAACATCTTAAAACAGTAGGCTGAATGGGGCCGAATGGATACAATCCGAAGAGAGAAAGAGAAACCAAGCGAGGTGGGCCCCCTTAATACGAACCCCGGTTAGATAATTGCAGAGTGGAAGCAAATATGTTAAATACTATACCAGGTACCTCAAAGTTAAAAGGATTACAACAAATAAAAAAAGAGAACAGAACACGGAAAGCATTATTATTATACAGTATATATATATATATATATATATATATATATATATATATACAGTATATATATATATATATATATATATATATATATATATATATATATATATATATATATATATATATATATATATATATATATATATATATATATATATATAT